>APFE031648994.1:122505-143415 GCA_000404065.3 Pinus taeda | reverse complement strand
ACTAGAATAAATAAAATGGTAAATATTCTTTTTCTTATTATCTACCCATTTTTCTATTATTAAAACAATGTTAAAGCCAAGGGATAAATTGGGAAATCACAGGCTAATCCACAGGTTGCTACGAAACTTGACAAGAATATGTAATCAAAGATAAAAAAATCTTTCATTCGAGGGTTCGAAATAGACTGTGGGACTAATTAGGAAGGGCAACCATGTTTTCAAATTATGACATGAACTAAGTCGATTTACAATGATGGTGAAAGTATGAAAGAATATATGTCATGATAGAAGGCTAATGAGTATAATGCATTATTAGATAAGACAATCTAGATCACTGATAATAGTGAATTTAAACGTCATGAGGGACGAGCATATGAAATCATGATAAAACATAATTCAAATGAATAGCGGGCAAGACTACCAATCATACTCTATTACTCACATTCTCTGTAGTAACCCAAATAAATGAAAGGTTTTCGATACCTTTGTTTGACTTTGTAATGATGGCTAGAGGTTAGAAAATAATGAGTGATAGGACAATTTTAACATTAATAAAAATTATTTTTCCATTGTTGGATCTGATGTATATAAGTTGCTACTTTGATCATGAAATTTTGAGGTGAGAAAACTAATGCTTATAAATTTTAACACTACCAAATTTAATGTTATCGAACTGGAGATTGAACACATTGATACACTTTTGGGTTTGATATTATCCTTGTAACAATCTTAGTTTCCAAACTTACTCAATACTTAGACTTGTAAACTATAGTAAGTACTGAATTAAGTACAACATTTATGAAATTACCCAACAATAATAAAGAAAATATTAAACCACTGAGACTGTGTGAAAAAAACAACTAAGAGTCACTCCATATTAGCTTGGAACTGGTCTAGAAAATAAACTTTTAGGAGGAATATGCAAATTGAAATATTACTGTTGTTGCTTAAAATTAATACTGGTACCACCATTCCATGGATTTTGACCAAGTCTAGAAAGGTTGATGCCTGGTGGCATTTCAATTTTTGAGAGTCTGAAATGCATGAAAGAAGACTCCAGGGGGGGCTTCTTTGCCATCATTATTTTGCTAAGCTCAGAAAGTAGTTGCTCTATACTTAATAGACCCCTATCCACTGCCATCCCATAAATTATAACGAGCCTAGGTTAGCTTATGCTCGAAGTGTTTAATATTAGAGAGTTTGAAGAACTCAAAGTAGACTCTAGGGTGCTTCCTTTTTGTAAATATTTTGTCAAGGTTGAAAAAGAAAAAAATTGTACTTGGTAGATCTATAACTACCATTGTCCCATTAATATTAGCGAGCATGGGTCAATTGGTGCTTGGAACATTCAATTTTAGAGAGTCTAAAGATGTTCAAAGTAGACTCCAAAGTGTCCTTTTTCATAAGTAATTCATCTAAGTCTGGATAAAGGAATAAACCTACACTTGACATATTTCCTCTTTATTCTATGTGAGGCGTGGAGGAAGAAAAATCAACCCACTGTTATTTATATTATGTACATATATACATTATATTAAAATAATAAAAAAATAATTTGAAGAGCGAGCAGGCGCTGGATCCCCTTTATCAATAAACTCCACTCTTGGGTTCTGCAGTACATTTTGCAAAAAATCTTGTTTGGAAAGTGGGTGGTGGTAGACCTTGAACTTGTGTCCATTCACCACAAGTGGAGTCTGATAATCATCAATGGTTTTAATTTTGACTGAGCCATTGTCAAAAACTTCCTCCACTTCATAGGGTCCCAACCACCTAGATGAAAACTTCCCTTTGAAGTATTTAAACTTGATGTCATACAATAGTGCCCAGTCTCTTGGTTGAAAACATTTCTTTTTAATATACTTGTCATGCCATCGAGCCCTTTGATCCTACACCAGCATAGTATTTTGGAGAGAATCCTTCTTGATTTCGTCAAGTTCATTCAGCTGAAACACTTTCTGTTTTTGAGCTTCATCTAAATCCATCCCTAGTTGAGTAGCAGTTCGAAATGTTTTTACCTGAAATTCAATGGACGACAATACCACTTCCCATATACCAACTCACATGGAGTGTTACCCGTCACATTTCTCCATAGTAATTTTGGTAACCTGTTAGCCTAATCTCCATGGTGCAATTGAATTTTTTTAGTAAGAATAGACTCCAAGACTTTATTGGTAGATTCTACTTGTCCATTCGCCTGAGGGTGGTAGGGTGTAGAATTTTAGTGCTTAATTTGGTATTGTTCAATGATTGATTTTACTAGTTTAGAAGTAAAATTTGTTCCCTTATTGGTGAAAATCTCTCTAGGTACTCCAAAACGAGTAATTATATCTTCAAAGAGGAAATCTACAACAGACTTCTTAGTGGAAGAATATAAATCTTAGCTTCCACCCACTTTATCACATAATCAATACAGACTAGGATATACCTCTTCTTTCTGGACATTGGAGAAATAGGCCCTACAAAATCTAAGGCCCATTTTTCAAAGGGTTCAATTGATACCTGGGTTTGAAGAGGCATCTCATCACACGAAACAAGTTTTCCCATTCTTTGGCAAGCATCACAACTGGAAACAAACTTCTTGGCATATTTAAAAAGAGTGGGCCAATAATAGCTCACAAGTAGCAATTTGTAAGTTGTCCTTTTGTCTGCAAAATTCCCACCACATGGTTCTCTGTGACAATATTTCAAGACATCATACGTTTCATCCTCCCGCACACATCTCCTCATAATTAGATTTGGTCCAGTGCAAAATAGGTCTCCTTCTATCCATGAATAATTACCACTTAGTTAAAAAATCTTATGTTTTTCCCTGGAAGATGAGTTTTGTGGCAGCTTGCCTAACACAGAGTAATTTGACACACCAATAGACTAGGGAGTATAAGTAGAAATGGAAAATAGATCCTCATAAGGAAAATCATCTGGAACTGGGGCATTGTCTTGTGAAATTTTCATTATGGACAAAAAATATGCAAAGTTATTGTCTCGTCCAGGCCTATCAATCACAATAATATTAAATTCCTGAAGTAGAAGTAACCATCGAGTGATTCTACCATTTTTAATAGGTTTGTTCATAATAAATCTAATAGCTGAATGATCAACATGAACAAAAGTTTCATAACTAGTAATATAATGCATGCATTTGTTAATAACATGGACTGCTACTAACAATTCCTTTTCAGTGACGGTGTAATTTAGTTCTACATGTGAGATATTTTTTCTAACAAAATAGATAACATAAGGAATGTGATTGTCACTCTATCCTAACACATCTCCAAGGGATGTATCTGATGCATCAGTGCAAATATGAAAAGGAAGGACCAATTAGGCCCTCTCAATACTGGAGCAGTTGACAACCTGTCTTTTAATACCTCAAAAACATTTTAACAATCATTATTCCATGAAAAATCAACATCTTAAGCCAACAATTTAAACATAGGAGCAACAAGTTTGGTAAAATTTTTGATAAATCTCCTATAATACCTTGCATGCCCTAAAAAAATTCTTACCTCTTTCTGTGATGTTGGCACTATAATTTGTGAACTTACCTCGATTTTTGCAGGGTCAACCTTTATCCATGTTTGTGAAACATGATGACCAAGGACAATTCCCTCAATTTGCATCATTTTACATTTTTTGTTGCTAAGGGCTAGATGAGTTTCTTGACAATGAATCAAAATCTTTTCTAGATTTTCCAAAGCCTCCTTAAATCATTGCCATACACTATGAAGTCATCCATATAGGCTTCCACACAATCATGTATAAGGTCAACAAAAATGGCTAAAAATAACCTTTGAAAGGCGGCTAGAGAATTACACAAGCCAATTGGGAGAAATCTATAGGCATAAGTACCCCAAGGGTAGGTAAAAGTAATTTTATCTTGGTCTTATGGGGCTATTTGGATCTGGTTGTAACCACTCTACCCATCTAAGAAAGAGAAATAAATTTTCCCTGATAAGGTGTCGAGTACCTGGTTAATAAAAGGAAGAGGAAAATAATATCTCAAAGTGGCCTTATTTAGCTCCCTAGTGTCAACACAGATTCTCCATTTCCCACTTTTCATTGGAGCAAACACTAAAGGAGATATCTAATTGTTGTCAGAAATTGAATATAAAACTTGCATTAAAAAATTTTTGGAGTTCATCCTTGATAGTTGCTTTAAGGTTTGTCTCATTAGTCTTTGTGGCTTCCTTGAAGGTCTGATTTCTTCATTGGTTTAAATATCATGTATGCAGGTATCAAGGTGAACCCCTTTCATATCTAGGTAGTCCCAAGCAAAAGCCCCATATTGTTTTTGGATCATTTCCACTACTTGTTTTTTTTTTTTTTTTTTTTTTTTTTTTTTTTTTTTACTTAAGTTTGTATCTATATACAATGTTTTTCATGGGTTGATTTCAATAGGTTGTGCACCCACTGCCTTTTTCTCTCCAATAGCTGTGATAGTGAGTAATGAAAAAACAACAGGATAGCAAGTTTCCTAAAACTCAGTGCTGAAAACATGATTATAACCATTAAAAGAAATAGGGTATTCAATACATCTTATATCAGATAAAAATTGTTGCAAGACATGTTCTTATGATTGCTCTTGAAATCCCCTTGATTGTTCTAAAGTTAGAAAAGGAAGCATACATTCTTACTCTCCATAAGGGATTTCCAACGAAAGAGGGACTTTGGCTACTAGTTGAGTAGGTGGAAAAATTATCAATCTTTGGTTTTGAGATCCATTAGAGATGGCCATTTCTCTAGTCCTGCAACCAATGACAACATCAATAGTAGCTAGCCAAGGTCGGAATAAGACTATTGGGTGCCCTGGTTTAGTAGTTTTAGGAGAGATTACTATGAAATCAATTGGGTACTCCCAAGAGGCTACTGTTATGACCACATCTTCTAGGACTCCAATGGGATTAACAATAGACTTGTTTGCTAATTCCAACACAATAGGTGTAGTTCTTACTTGACTGAGTTGCAACAACGTCATGGTATCAACAGTCATTGCATTAATGGCTGCTCCCAAATCTACTAAGATGTTAGGCATAAAATTCCCATTGATTCCTATAGTTACCACTGGGTTCCTTGGATCATCATATTTTGGTGTCAATCCAAATATCATTTTCGACATTTGGCTAATTACTTTAATAGTCTAGTTATTGTTTTTCTTCCTTCTTGGTTTCTTGATACAAATATCCCTAATTATTTGAGTGTAAATAGGTATATCTTTAATGGCTTAAATGGATCTTTATACAAACATTTCTTGATTCAAACTAGTAATCATATTCCATAGATTACTTAGTCTTCTTTACAATTAATATTTCAGGAAAAGGAGGCTCCTTAGGTTCCAAGGGTTCCTGTGTTTCTCTTACTACGTCATTCTTTTCAGTTTCTATTTGTACATTAGATCTGTTTTCAGACTCTATGTGGGAATCCTCCTCTTGTATAACAACTACATATTTATTCTTATTAATCGTTTTCCTATACCTAAGTTGAATTTCATTTTTAGGGAAAGAAGTGATAACATAAGTGGGAAAAAGATACATTTCTATGTTTTACATAGGCTAGGGAGGTTTGTTATTAGGATTAGATATGGGTTGTGCAGGAAGCTATGTTGGCCTTGGAAGGTTTGAGTTAAATGATTGTTGCATCTGCTGTGAAGATGGATTGCCATTTTGAGGTAATGGTAGTGACTGTTGTAATGAAGGTGGTAATTGTAATGCAGATTGTTGTTGTGTGGGATAGGGTTGGGCTATACCCTTGTTGGTACTGAGGCACATTAGGTGTATATGGTGCATAAGGTGGATATTTTGGTTGGTAATGGGGATATGAAGGTATGGGATTTTGGGACTGAAAGACATTCCCATAAGAGTTTCCTTGCCATCCTTGATTCCATGGTGAATTCTGAGGTGGTTAAGGTGACCATGGAGAATAAGGTGTCCGAGGATTACATGGTTGATACTAGGGAAAATAATGCATATTAGGGTCTTGATAAGATTTACTATTTAGTGTCCTCCATGGTGGTATTCTATAGGTTTGAGGGAGCTCACTCATTTCATGCCCTCCTTAATAAATAGATTGTAGTCCTGGTAAAGAAAGGCACTATTTAGTGGGCTGATCATGAGTGTAAATTCCACAGAATTCTATTACATTCATATGGAATTCTCTCTTAGTATGTTTCCTTCTGCGTTTAGGATAGAAAATGGCTAGAGAAATCTTCTCCTCTTCTTGTTTCCTCTTAGTTTTAAGAGTATCTAACTGATCACTAATAGTGTTGAAGATATATGTCTTAAAGTTTTCCAAAAGATTCCCTAGTTCATTTTGAGTAACACCAACCTGTACAGGTTTAGGATATCTAGATACATAGTCTCTTGGCCTGTCATAAATTCTTTTGCCTACCTTATCTTGGCTTCTGGAATAAGTTCTACAGAAATCAACTATTTCAACAAAAGTTTTCTTATATATGTCTCCAGAGCTTAAGAGATTTAAGGTTTCAAAGAAATCTTCCCTTAGCCCCTTAAAAAAACAGTCCTAAAGGTTCTTTCATCCAAATTACCTATTCAAAGTTTATTGTAACTATATAGGAATCTTTCAAGATATTCTTCCAGACTCTCATCTTCCATTTGTTGCATCCTAAAAATGTCATTAATATCTCTTATTTTGCATTAATATTGGTATTTCTTAAGAAAGTGTAGATTTTCCCATAGATTCACAAGTTCATGCAATGTATTAAAGCAAGAGACAAGAATCTACTTCTACTCTTTACGATTGAAGCACATAAAGATCGAGAAAAACAATAATCGACAAGAGGAAGAGAATCAAATACACATAACACAATAAATATCCAGGGAAAGCCACAAATCAAAACCCCACTATCTGTATTGCATATATTAGAAAATCAAGATGAGATTACAATGCTTGTTCTCACAAGAACAATCACAACACTTAGTAAAATCAATATCCAACTCACAAGCAAACTCTTGGCCAACACTCAACCAATTATCCTGCTCTCCAAGTCCCTATTTCCTTGCGCAATTCCTATGGCTGATTAGCCCATCTTAGAGGGAAATTAGTGCATCAAAAACTGTGGAATGCCTTCTAGGTTCAGTTCTTGATTGCATGCATCATTTGTACATCTCAGAAAATTCTACAACAAATAGTACATTGTCCCTGCACTCTAGTCTCAACTCGGTCTTTCTCAGAATTGACATGCATGAGTTTATGATGAGGGAATCTTCAGTTAATTGGAGTAGCACTAGTTAATGCATTAGTGCACCAACTGTCTGTTAACTCACTATTAGTTCCTCAAATAGTTTGGAACTAATTTAACTAGACTTAACTCAGTAAACTAAGTTAACTAATTACAACTCATACTTAACTCATCCTGGACCCCTATAATATAGGGAGAACATATACATGACTTCATAAAGACTTCCAACTCGAAATTCCTAAGCTAATTAAGTTAATTAATCTTAATTAACTATCTACAAGTTGCTATGAGAATAGAATTCGATTTTAACTCACAGTTTAATTCAAGGACAAATTAAACTGGAATTTCTTGTTGCCATTTCTCAACATAAAGATAGATTTCATGTCATCTCATGAATAGATAATGTGTTCTCATAGGCTCAAAAACAACCTAAGGGTTGATCTTTCAAGGTAGCAAGGAATAGTTTGAGCTTGTGTGCATGTTCATGATAATTATAAATTATACAAAGAATATCAAACTGAAACAGAAAAGAGTCAGGATCTCAGAAGACATACCATGGAAAAGTAGAAGAGACGCCAAAGGTATATTTTTCATAGTGATATTTCTGGTAATGTCCAAGATTGGAAATCCAAATGTAGTTTCTATTTATTCCTCGTTTTCCTCAGGTTCTCCCCTAGGTCCATCTCTTATGTCATCATTACCATTAAGTAGGCTATTAAGTCTGTCATTGTTTCCACCATTGTTCCTATCGTTGTTTCTGTTATTGTTTTTCTTCTCCTCATGTAACAACCTAGGTGCAAATTCCATGTAATAAAAGTTAATAAAGGAAAAATAATAACCATGATTGATGGGATACTTATTCCAAGCTGAATGTTGGGCAAGACATCCTAGTGTGGGTGTTTATTTGGTTATTAATGGCTAAGAAATTGGCAAAGGCAATGACTAAGGATTTGGAAAGGAAAAATGGCAATTTTGGCACATTTATTTATGAAAATAATGGAAATTAGGAGAAAAGGGAGGTGAAAGGTCACAGGTTGCATGTGAAGAGGAAAATGAAGGTAAATAATGGAAAATGAAGAAAATAGAGGCCTCATTCATAAAAAGGCTTATGAGGATCAGTTCACAAATTTTGGTCAGTTTAGTTTTGGATCTTTATCATTATTCTCTCTCTCTCTCTCTCTGTCATACTCTTGGATACTTAGAGTTTTCTTGGAGCACTCTTGGAGAGTATGACATACTTGGATTTTTGGAGAAAGAAAGCGAAGGAAGAGTAGGAAAGCACAAGAGGACATCAGGATTAGCATCTAAAACAAATTTGGTTTGCAAGTAGAGAGTTGCATGTATGTTTTCCTCACTAGTTTTAGCATGCATGGCATATGCATGTGGATTATTGGTCATGATATGTCATTGGCATGGAGGATTGCCAGGGATTAATAATGGATTTCCTAGCCTTTCCATTTCTTGGATATCCATAGAGATTGTGGGTTTATTTCTTGTTTTGTTTTGGTTGGTTCTCATGTTTCTTTAGCTTGGGTTGAGTTACTAGTCTTGGAAGCCCTAGTTGGACAAACACTCTGGAAGCGCTGTAACAAGTTGGGTTGAGTTACTAGTCCCGGAAGCCTTGGTTGGACAAATGCTCTAGAAGCCCTTGGTGGGTTGGGTTACTAGTCCTGGAAGCCTTGGCTGGAAAAACGATCTGGGAGCCCAAAATAAGTTGTGGGTTGAGTTACTAGTCCTGGAAGCCTTGGTTGGACAAATGCTTTGGAGCCTTAGAAGGCTTGGATAAAAACCAATATGATGATGGTTTTGTGATGCTCGACTATGAGGTGGAATCAATTTTTTGATGGGTTGAGGTGGATGGCCTCTGGAAGCCCTGGATGGTTTTGGATTGATGTGTTCTATGAGATCCCACATTCATGCTTGAAATATGGCACGAGGGTGAATGATTGAAGAGAGATTTGGCTCAGCCATTCTATGGTCGGGTGGAATGTGGAAGTCCCATTCTGGGTTTAGATTTTGTGTCATCAATTTGAGGTTATTTCTCGTATTTCTATGAGTAGTATACTGGTTTATATGTGGATCAGATGGCCGTGATTTCATTGGTATTTCTAATGCTATTGTGTTGGTTATGTATGTGTTTTATGACAGTAGCTATGTATGGATATCATCATATTTTTACTAGTAAATGAATGAAAAATGTATCTATGACCTAATGGATGAAATGGAATTTAATGTGTTGAAAAATCAATGCTTCTTAGCGATTCTCAGCTAAGTATGAGACTGCGAAGCTCATATACGTTTTTTTTTTTTTTTAGGTGTGGCTCACGGAAACCCTGGTCATTGGGTGGCCACTACGTCCACAGAAATATCTGGGCTAATCAACCCTGAAGGGAATCGAGCCCTGCAGCCAATAACTAGGCTTGACCCCAAGGGCTTCGGGGAGAATTGACCCTATGACCTCCCGATCAGCGAGGTAATGATTTGACTGGTTGAGCTAACCCTTGGGGCTACAAAGCTCAGATATATTATATACTTGTAGATTACATATTCATTATATGTTTGACGAAATGCCTGTCATGGCTAGTAGGGGTCTAGTCAAGATATTATTTAAGTAATTGCATTTGTATTATAATTTCCTTTTTATCTCACTGTTATGAAGGTGTAATTCTTTTCTGGGCAGTGACCAAGGCTCTGGGCCTGAAAAAATGGATTAAGTCTCGAGGACACTGGCACAACACTAAGAAAAATAGTCCATGGATGCTGACATGACTTGTCATGAGAGCGTTTAGAGCCTCTTGGACGCTGGGAGGCCTATAACATGGGAGCGTTCAAGGGTCAAGTGGTCCAAATGTTAGTGGGACCCAAGGCCTGGTTGACAGAAAGGTTAGGTTGGTTCCTGAGGGTCCTAATGTTGATGTTGAAGGTATGTATGGTGTGTTTCTATCGGTTCCACTTCATTAATGTAAATTAGGAGGTCGAATCATATCATGGTGGCCTCTCATCGCATGTTTACCCCGACTGGCCGGTAGCTTGGGTAGATGTAGGAGGAGGGATTTATAGATTAGTATCAGAGCATGGTTCTTCCCTCAGACTAGATGGGTTGGGTGTGTTGTTCATGCATTCATGTCAGTTGAATGTGTGTCTCTTATGCTTGTATTCCATGTGCCTGTTGCATTTGCATGGTGTTGATCATGGTTGTAGTGATGTCACCATGTGGAAGTTGATGGTGTTGTTGTGGGATGCATTGTCATGAGTGTATGAATCGTTACATGTCGTTACATGTATCATACTTATATGCTTGGTTACATGTATCATTCTTGTATGCTTGGTTACATGTATCATTCTTGTGGGCTTGGTTACAAGTATTGTTTGTTTATGCTTGATTATATGTGTTTATGCGTGTGTGCAATGGATTACGCATTGCTTATGCATGTTAAGGTTTGCATGTGGTCAAGTGTACAATGATGTAATGGTGGTTGTCATGCATGAGGTCGCGATATGCATTGTTGATAAGGTCATGCATTGATGACTGGACCCTAGCTAGAATGATGGTTGCATGGTTATATGCTTATGTGCTATGTTCTATATGTTGTCATGATTGTGTTATACATGTATCACGCTGATTTGTTGATCTTGCAGACAAGGTATCCTTCCCGAGCTATACTAAGGTATGTTGGTTTATTGTGATTTGGTTTAGCTGACATGATATATTTTGCAGGAAGAAAGATCAAATATGGCTAGCAAGATGGTAGACTACAAAGACTCTCCATATGAATCAAATGCGAAGTATGGTGTTGGGAATTATTTTGATTTGGAAAATGCACTGAGAATCTTAAAGGAAGAAATAAGGAGTTATAAGGAAGATAATGACATAATCATATAGTCACATGAGAAGCTAGCAGAGGTAAATGTAGTGATACTTTAGAGTTTGTCAGATTTGTAATGATAGGGACCACTTCGGACCAACGATGAGAAGGAGGAAAACCTAATGGGGCATATGGTAGTAGGTCGCATGGCGGTCACAGGTCAGAAAGAGATGACATGGTCAGAGATGACATATTTTTGGACACTCTAGATAGGAGAGGGGATAGACACAAGTACAATTCTCGCTCTGGTTCAGATAGACACTATGATCATCATCATTATCATACTTATAGGAGGAGCGATAGGGGATACTTGCTAGATGAGTTTAAGAAAGCAAAGCCACCTACATTTGATGGAGAGGCGAAGAAATCGCAGGATGCAAAGGCATGGTTGCTTGGTATGAGGAAGTTCTTCAGGTTGCATGTCTATTCAGAGAACATGAAAGCCAAAGTAACTACATTCAATATCAAAGGTAAAGAAAACATTTGGTGGGAAGACGTGAAGAATGTCAGAAGTATACATGAGGAATAATTGACTTGGAGTGAGTTTGAGCGACTATTCAAGAATCATCAAAGAGATACTTTGATGACAAGGCAAAAGAATTCTATGATCTAAAGATGAGATCTATGACAGATGATGAGTACACTAGCACATTCATGGAGCTACTGAGATATGTGCCTTACCTCAAGGAGAAGGCCAAGATTCACAAATTCACTAGTGGGTTACTGATGGTATTCAAATATAGGATTGAGTTCGATGAGCCTAGATCATTAGAGGAGGCCATCCGAAAGCTAAAGCATTTCTATGAACAATTGAAGCACATATATGAGACTAATCTAGACTGGAAGGCTAATGCAAGGAACAAAGGAAAATGGGACAAGAAGCGAGCAAGACCTCAGGGTACAAGTAATAAAGAGAATGCCACACCATCAAAGAAGTTCAATGCATCTAACAGAGGATAGGGATTTTGATCTGAGGAGCAGAATAAGGATGTAGGCTGGAAGCCTATAAAGTGTTGGACTTGTGGCAAGGATCCTCATAGGAGAGATTGTTCACATAATCAAGGTAGTAGGCCTCAGATATATAGTGCACATGATGCATAAACTGTTGGGGATGTTGGTCAAAGCATTCATCGTATTTATGCAACATTGTATAACAAACAGGCAGACCATCAAGCATCTACCATTGATATGGATGGTAAGCTTTGTGATTAAGATATTTATATTTTGATTGACCCTGGATCTAATTATAGATATGTTAGTCATGACTTGGTGAAGAAGTGTGGTTTGAGTAAGGAATTGCATGAAGAATCATGGTTAGTGTAGTTGGCTACAGGTACAAAGAAGTAAGTTCACCATTGGGTAAGAGCTTGTGCATTTGATTTGAATGGTATGCCTACCGCAACACATTTTAATGTATTATCATTGGGATCATATAGTATGTTGTTGGGCATGGATTGGTTGTACATTCATAGAACTAAGGTGGATTGTTATGACAAATCCATTGAGTGCGTGGATGAAAATGGAGAACCAAGCGTCTTACAAGGTAAGAAGAAAGCCACATCAGTTAGGATGGTAACAACTATGTAGGCAAAGTGTAGTTGAAGGAAAGGGTGTATGTTATTTGTAGTGCACATTTCTAGTGACAAAGGTAAGGAAGTTGAGAATGAAAATGTTTTGAGCAAGTACCCAGTTCTACAACAGTTCAAGATGTATTTCTTGAGGACATTATATAGTTTCCACCTCACAGGGAGGTAGACTTTTCTATTGAGTTACTGCTAGGGGTAGCTCCGACATCAAAGGCATCTTACAGGATGAGCACACATGAGTTGGTAAAGTTGAAGTTGTAGTCGTAGGAAATGTTGGACAAGGGATACATTAGGCCAAGTGTATCACCATGGGGCACATCGGTCTTGTTTGTGAAGAAGAAATATGGTACTCTCAGATTATGCATTGACTACAGGAAGTTGAAAAAAGTAACCATTAAGAATAGGTATCTGTTGCCGAGGATTGATGACTTGTTCGATCAGTTGAAAGGAGGAACACTGTTCTAGAAGATTGATTTGAGATCTGGATATCATCCGGTATGCGTCAAAGAGGAGGACATTTACAAGAAAACTTTCTGGACCAGGTATGGACATTATGAGTTTGTTGTAGTTCCACTAGGTTTGACTAATGCTTCAGCTACATTTATGTTCTTGATGAATAGTATGTTGCGTTCATATTTGGATAAGTTTGTTATTGTGTTCATTGATGACATATTGGTTTATTCTAAAAATGAGGAAGAACACGTTGAGAATTTAGCAGCAGTGTTGAGGTTGTTGAGAGAGCATCAATTTTATGCTAAGCTCAACAAGTGTAGTTTCTTCTAGAACGAGGTACGTTACTTGGGGCATGTTGTCTCCAGGGAGGAATTGTAGCAAATCTAGAAAAGATAAGGGCCATCATGGAGTGGGTAGCTCCTAGGAGTGTAGATGAGGTGAGGTCCTTCATGGGATTGATAGGATATTACAGGAGGTTCATCGGGAACTTCTCATAGATCGCTTATCCTATTACATCATTGTACATAAAAGGTAAGAAGTTTGAGTGGATAGAGGAGTGTGAGGCTAGCTTTGACTAGCTTAAGCAGTTGTTGACACATGCACCAATGCTAAAGATTGCAAATCCGGACAAAGAGTTTGTAGTATTCATAGATGCTTGCAAGAAAGGACTTGGTGGAGTCGTTATGTAGGATGGGCAGGTGATATGCTATGAGTCACAAAAACTAAATGAGCACGAGCAGGACTACCCCACACATGATCTTAGTTGGCAACGATCATACATGCATTGAAGATGTGGAGGAAATACCTTCCGGGCACGAGATTTGTGTTGATGAGTGATAACATTGGGTTACAATATCTATTTTACCAACTGAACCTGAATGGTAGGCAGGCTCAGTGGGTGGCCACGATCAATGAGTTCGATTTCAAGATCAGATATATCAAAGGTAAAGAGAATAGAGTGGCATATGCTCTTAGTAGGTGGATACATGTAAATCACCTAGAAACTATGGGACTAACTTATAGGATAGGATCTTGCAGGCAGGTTAGCAAGATGTCAGGTATATGGAGATTATGCACATATTGATACATATATAGGTACAAGTGGTAGTATAGGTACATGTACATGTGGTAGTATAGGTATAGGTACAAGTGGTAGTATAGGTATAGGTTTAGGTATAGGTACAGGTGCGCAGGATGTGGATTATTTCCTTACCACAGATGGATTAGTTAGATTAAGAGACAAGATATATGTGCCAGATATCAACGAGATCAAGAAGGTGATCTTGAGGGAGTTTCATATGAAACCATATTCGGGTCAACTAGGTTATCGGAAGACATTGATCGCAGTGAAGAGATTTTATTATTGGCTGAACTTGAAGAGGGATGTAGCAGAGTTTGTGGTTAGGTGTTTTGATTTCCAGTGTGTGAAGGCAGAGTGTAAACATCCAACTGGTCTGCTACAACCGATTGCGATTCTAGAATGGAAATGGGAGGTCATTTCCATCGGCTTCATCACAGGTTTTCCGAGGACAGTGAGATAACATGATTCCGTCATGGTTGTTGTGGATAGGTTTACAAAGGTTGCACACTTCATTCCAGTGAAGTCTACATTCTTAGCTAATGAGGTAGCACAGGCATTCATTAGAGATTTGGTCAGACTACATGGTGTTCTGAAGAAGATTGTGTTAGATAGGGATGAAAAGTTCACTTCCGAGTTTATGCATGGTTGTTGCTCTTGATTGCTTTGGCAACTTGGAGAATCCTCGACGAGTCGTAGTTCCCTACTGTTAACCTAGACTTGTGCAAAGCCACGAGGTACGCTTTGCTGTGGGCGTCGAAGGATCCAATTCAGGTGGTTGAGAATACATTATTTTGGGTGTTGTTTGAGATGGATCTACGCATCATGGTCAGTTAGAAGCCATGACTATCACCGATGTTACTTAACCAATATTACAAAATTGTGAACTTCAAAGGATATTTCTGCAACATATACATAGAGGTGAAGAAAGATGCATAGGGCATATGTTATGAGTTGCCCTATTTGGTCACAAAGCAGGATATTTTTCAGTCATATCTAATTGGTTAAGTGTGTGGCTAGACCCAAACAAGGAAGCCGAAGGAGAATAGGCAGGTACCAACAAAACAACGAAGGCCACTGGAGGTACACCGAAGGAAGACACAACAAAGGTGCCTCAAAAGGTCACTGTGGACCTTGGGAAGAATACCACACAGGAGACAAAGAGTGTAGACGAAGAGGAGATGGACACAGAGGAACCAAAGCAGGGTGGAACAAACCCTTTTAAAGAGACATAAGATATTTAATCTCCTTTCATCCTAAAGAATAAGAAGAAACCCACCACTGGAGGTGCGTGAAAGAAGCAAAAGTTTAAAAAGACCTCCAACGTTGAATCAATGGTCCTCACCGAGGGGGACATCAATGAGATCGGTGACACTATGTGCTCAGTCACAGAGGACATGTGGTGACATATAGAGGACCAGTACAAGTCAGTACTGATGCAGGTCCAATAGGGCCTCAAAGAACTATAGGTACAAGCGAGCGTGGGCCAGGAGAGAAAGAATCAAGCAAGCGTGGGAACAACAAATGCGACACCAAAATTACCTTCAAAGTTGGTGGTAACCACAAAGGTTTGCATAGTACCCATTCCAGGAGGGTCGCTGTGCTTTACTACTATGGTGGATCAGAAAACAACGCCATATGAGAGGAATTCAGATCTAAACTTAGCGGTGCTTCCCATTCAAGCATTGCATGAACTCCACCAAGGAGTGTCTGCTAAATTGAAAATCCGAGAAGAACGGGCACTCTTCATCATCAAAGACATCAAGAGGCACAATGATCAGTTAGCTGAGGAAGCTACCATGGCCATCTAGGATAGATACACAGCCGCTATGCGTAGGGAGGAGCTGGAAGACGCAATTACCCAGACTTGCATTGAGATGCCAAAGCTCCTCATACAGATTAAAGTAGCTTTTGAAGAGAAGCTCCATAAGTTGGAAACCACGATGAAGAAGTCCAAAGCAGAGGTAGAATGAGTAAAGTTCGAGATGCAAATGCAAATCACAGAGCTGCAGATGAAGCCATAGCCAACAACATCTCCAGAATTTTGAGAGAAGTGCGAGGCTGCTATTAAGGTAGACAAGGAAGTACTAGATGTTGCAGTTAAGGACTGCAACCATATTTTTGAGAACACCATGGAGATGTGGGCCTCGCTGCACGAGGACCCACATGTACAGAACATTGAAGATGACATAAGAGACCAACAACTGCAGTTCGACGAAATCAGGGCAACAAGCTGGAACTTAGAACCTATGCAACAGTTCGCCAGACTCCAGGAAGGAAAGGCTACTCAGACCTAGATAGATTAACCGTGATGCAAAGCCTCAATTGTTTAAGCTAGAATGCAGCCTTGGGCCAATGAAGCTAGTCAACTCTCTTAGGCTCTAGAGAGTAAACTGAAAAGTATGCAACAAACACAGAGGACCATTGGCTTAGCAGTAGACAAACCAACTACTAAGAAATTGGTCGAGGAGGTTCGACACGCCGCTGCGCAGTGCACAATAGAGCTTCAAGCATTGAAGAAAGAGTTCAATGGCCTTAAAGTGTGCATCGAGGATGTACCGGTAGAGTGACTTGAGATGAGTCACATCTTTATGTTGGGGGCCTGTTGGGATGGGGATCCCCAGGTCTAATTTTTGTCTCAATTTTGATGTAATATTGTAAAGTCTTCTCAATTTGAGGAGCAGAGTGCGAATAGCGCAAAAATTTAAGAGTCAAAGGGGATTTTAGGCAGGTCAAAGCCCTTATTTTGTAAAGGGATGGGTTGTTGTGATTTTTGCCCATGGTTCGTGAACCATGGTAATGTAATGTAAAAGATATAAAAGGAAGTAATCTAGGAGTCATTAGGAAGTGAAAGGAAGCTGATGAATGAGATCTTGAGTCTAGTTTGTCTGTAATTTTGTGTTCTAGCAAAGGGGAAGGCTTTTGTAGCTGAGTGCAGGAAGACATTGGTAAGTCTGCAGTTGAGTGCGCAGGCCCCTGCAATTGTGTGCGCAGGGTCAGAAGAAGTGTATTCGTTGAAGATATGAAGTAATAAAGCATATTTTAAGCAATTTCATGTGTTCTTTGTATATTTATATGTTTATGCTTAGTGATGATTTGATTCTCTGTAATACTATGCTGATTGCATCACGAAGATCTAGATCTACGATTGTATGATAACTTATGCATGTTAGAACACGCTCATAGATCTATTTAAGTAGAAATCACTTTAAGTCTACGATTATGAAGATAAGGGTTCACGAAGGTTAGATCAGGCCATAGATTAAAGAAACACCTTGTTGCTACATCACATAGCCTTCTAGATGTAGAAACTTGGTTCTAGCATCCCCCAATACTCCCTCAGGTGAGACTACAGTTTGTTGACGAAAGGGCCGGTAGTGTAAGGTTTTGTTGGTTAGCATAGCTAACTCTAAGCCTAGGTCCAAGCCCCCTCAAGCCAACATGAAGTCAGTACTCAGAGGTGTGGACATATTACAAAGATGGTGCACTTGATAGGGACTAAGGTGCATAACCCCCCTCGCGTCGATGGGTTGTCAGAACTAGATATTTTTGTATAGGAGTATGAGGACCAAATATTGAACTGTCAAAGGATTCATGTGCTTGACGTTACATTGTGCACCAGCCCATCCATGTGGTGGGCTGCACATAAGGAAGAAGTCATGGGATGGAAGTAATGTAAACAACTGATGAAGTTTAGGTTTGGGACCAACTATGGGGTTCTTGGAGATAAATATTTATGCATGGAGTGCCCTAGGACACACTTGAAGAGATGCATTGCAACATGAAAAAAGGGGCGAGTGTCATAGAAGGAGTGGGTGCATCGATTCATACACACCCTGGGCACCATTTCAACTAACTGGTATATTGAACTAGAAGTGCATAGAGGAACACAATATTGGAATGAGTTGGCACAAAACTTTAGGTCCACATTCAACTTTTAAGTGGATGATCCAATGTTGGAAGAAGCATTAAAGTCGATGCAACAAAATATATTTTCTACAACTGAATCGACGAAGTTGGGAAGCATGTCCCATGTTCTGTGCTTAAAAATCTATAATGGATGCAATATTTTTTAGAATGCTACAATATATCGGAGCAAGGAGAAAATGAAGATGATCCCCGAAACATACAAATTCCAAAAGTGGAAGGAGTATGTGCAGTAAGTGGACCTCCATTATAGTCTGGGGAGTATACAGTATATTAAGACTTGGAAGGTGAACGTTGGGACAAAATAAAGTCCCAATATGGTGGCCATTGGGGAATATTAGGACGGTGATACCGTTAAGAAGATTGTGAACTTATTCCATGAGTACCAGGACCTGTTTCCTAACACTTTTGAGGAGATGAAGGGAATCGTTGGGGAGTCAGGTGAAATGAGAATTCCTTTAAACCTCGATGCAAAGCGTTTGAAGCAGTGACCTTATTGATTCAATCCCATTTATAAAGATAAGGTTAGATGAGAACTGGATAAGATGTTGCAAGTAGGAATAATCAAACTAGTGGAAGAATCAAAGTGGATCAACCCGATTATGGTACAAAATAGGAAAACATGTGAAATAAGAATTTTTGTGGACATGCACAAGTTGAACGATGCCTATGCACATGACCCTTTTCCTACCCCATGCACAAAGAAGATTATGGAAAACATGGGAGGACATGAAGCTTACTCTTTGATTAATGGATTTTTGGGGTAACACCATGTGAGGATTGCTAAAGAAGATATGCATAAAACCATTCAGTCTGAAGAATTAACCACCAATATCTTTGAGGATAGTGGTGGTGACATTCAAGGAGTTTATTCACAGATTTATAGAATTCTATTTGGAAGATTGGAATATATTTAGTATATTTAAGAAACACATTGAGGTGTTGTGCTTTATGTTAGACAGGTGCAGAAAGTTACAAATTTATTTAAATATCAAGGAGTGTATTTTGTGCTCCTTTTGGCATTTTATTGGGACACGTTGTCTGCAAGCAGGGGTTCCTGGTAAATATGGCCAAAATTGCTATTATAGTTGATTTTCCGCCGCTTACCTCGATGCAATAGCCAAGATCAATCTTGGGGCATACAATTTACTATTGAAAGTTCATATAGGGATATGCTAAGGTCAAAACACCCATGGAATAATTATTGAAGAAGGGGGTATAATTATAGTTGACCGAGGAATATAAATAGGCCTTAATTACTTTGAAGGAGAAGATGGTGTTTGTACCTATATTGGTATTTCCAAACTGGAATAAAGAGTTCCATGTACATGTGGATGCATCTTCCATCCCACTAGGAGTGATCTTGGATCAACCCGAAGAAGAAGAGATTGATCACACTATCTCCTTTACCAGCCAAAGCTATTGACGACAGAGCAGAACTATATTATTATATAAATGGAGGGGTTGATAATGGTGTATGCCCTTTAGAAGTTCAGGGACTATTTATTGGGAAATGAATTCAAGTTGTATACTGATCATTCTTCCATAAAGTACCCAATCAACAAGCCTATGCTGGGGGAGAGATTATGTAGGTGGGTGCTATATTTTCAAGAATATGATTTTTCAGGTAGTGGTTAAACTAGGGAAACTAAATATGAGGCCTGATCATCTGTCATGGTTGACTTCAAGTGAAGAGGCATAGATCTTGGAGGATAACTTGCCAAATGTGCAATTGTTTGTAGTAATGATGGTGGATGA
Organism: Pinus taeda; assembly: GCA_000404065.3. Lineage (NCBI taxonomy): Eukaryota > Viridiplantae > Streptophyta > Pinopsida > Pinales > Pinaceae > Pinus > Pinus taeda. The sequence goes on along the minus strand of APFE031648994.1, from coordinate 123,552 downwards.
CTACTTCGTAAAAATTGTGTAGTTTTTGATCACTGAGACAACATTGGAAGGCTATATAGTGGCACAAAAGAAATAGTTAGTGATTAAAATGACGGATTACCAGTTAATTGCTAGAGAATTGTATAAACTAGGAGCATACAAAATTATGCAAATATGTGTGATGGAGCATGAGTGACTGATGGTCTTGGTGGAAGTGCATGCAAGAGTCGTAGGAGGAAATTATGTAGGGAGGATTATAGCACAAAATATTCTACGCGCTGGATCATGGTGGCCTACAGTGTATGCAGATGCTAAGGAATTTTGCGGGACTTGTGACATGTGTCAGTGAGTGGGAAGACCATCTGAACAAGATGAAATGCCTCTAAACATTCAACTCACATTGCAACTGTTTGATAAGTGGGTTGTAGGTTTTAACCCCATACAAAAATCACCTGGATAAAAATTCTAAAACATAGAAAATAAACAATGCGAGAGCATAACACATAAAACACATATACACAGAGATTTTCTCCTGGATCCCAAAACTGGGACTACCAACTTGATTTTGCATTATGTTCCTTTCAATGTTACAGTATATATATATATGCAGAAGCATCCAATACCATGGACCAAAAACCATCACGTCCAAAACCATGTGTGAAAACCATGCACAAAACCATAGGTAGGTCCGCCCACCTAATATAGGGTCCATTTTTTTTCCCTGGGGTGCTGCCCTAGACCCCATAGAGGGGGGCTAACCAACCCCCTCAAACCCCCCCACTGCGAAATCGACGCAACGAAGGGGGGGCTCGCCCCCCCTCTAACTCCCCAGTTAACTAGGTGGGCTAATCTGGGAAAGAATATAACACAGCCCAACATTCTCCCACTTGTTGTTTTATTTCCATAGGGGACCGAAGAAGAACTTAGTCATTTATCCAGCCCTACAATGCCCATTGTTTCTCTACACCAAGAGAAATTCTCAGAGCTCATAGATTTTGTCAATGCATCTGTAGTATTCTTCAAAGTGTGCACCTTTACCAACAACACCTTTTTGTCTTCTATCATATC
>APFE031648994.1:63801-101863 GCA_000404065.3 Pinus taeda | reverse complement strand
TACGGATGTGGCACATGCAACTGCCAGAAGGAAATAAACTTTTCCTATGGGTTAGTTGAGCTATTGCATGATGGACTTCAGTTAGAACTCAAGTGATTGAGTTTGGTGGAGTTGATTGAGGAGTTGATGGGGTTGTGTTCAGTTTGACTTAGTTGAACTAGTTGTATTTAGTCTAACTGACAAATACACTAGTGATGAGTGGTGTGAATTAATTATTAATTAATTCACTAATTATTACTCATAAATCAACTAAAGAATACATCAGTTAACTCAGTGCATGGACAGTTCAGTGGAAAGTGTTAGAGGTGAGTGAAAGGGCAAGACAACTGTTAGTTGTGACTATAGTTGTGCATGAGATTTGCACAATCAATGGATTGAGTATTGCCAATGAGGATTGCGTGGTATAGACAAGGGAAATACGAGTTTGGATCAGCCATTCTCATCTATTCTCATGCAGGATGGCGCAGTGGAGGCAGGCAAGCATCGGAGGAGATTTGAACCTGTGATTGATTCAGATCTGAGCTAGTTTGTGTGTAACAGGTGAAGATAGTACTGAGTACTTGCGAGGAGTATTGTACTATGTATTGCTACATGTTCTCAATCAATATAATATATAGATAGTTGGGGGTTTTCAGCTATATTCTTTCCCCGTGATATACTGTGTTGATAGGTGTGATTGATGTTTCAATGTGTGCATGCAAATGTTTATGATTCCGCAAAATTGATGATCAATAGTAGAGGAGGTTATGTATTATGCATGCATTCCGCAAATAGTGTATAATCAGGATAATCTCTGTGAATAAGTGTTATATTATTCAAAATTTCTACAGCTCTGAGGTTCCTGGGATGGCCAAGCTCAAGGAAAATTAGAGACCTATGGAGGAGAACAAGATTTAGAAGCTGAACATGAAACCGAACTTCATTATTCCATCAATACAATTACATCCCTGCAAGAAAATACAATGGAGCTGCAGAAATACGAGTTCTCTCCACAAGAACACTAATGAAAATCTCCTCTAGGGGAAAATTCGACTTGGTACTTATACAAAATGATTAGGAATCATTCCCCATGAATGGAGGAGTATTTCCCCACCAAAATCCCTTGATTAGTGGATCTGGTCCCTTGATTAGTGGAAAACATTCCTAGATTTTCTAAATCATTGGAGTTCCACAATTTGTGCCATAATTCCATAATATCTTGTTGACTTATTATTTATTATTGATCCTCCAGTAGTAGGGAACAAGTCCCTAAATTATCTCCTCCTCCAACTCTTCATAATCTACCCATTATTCTCATAATATTCCACAAAAAATAAATAATATTAGGCACAAATATTCAATTATTCATAAACCTTCATAATGAATATATTAAAGTTAAAAATAAACTATCTAATGCAAAAAGAGAGGTTTAATGTGCTGAAGGATGGTCATATACCTTAATTTATGTTTTAAATTAGAGGCATGGGCCTTAATTTATGCCTAATTTAGAGGCCCATCAACACCCCAAGTACACTCTCAACTCATTGGCCAAATGATGAGCAGTATTCCCGACAAGCTGGCCTGCTGGTGGGTATGATTCTAACTGAGGTATAATCTACAAAGACCAAACATGGGAGAAGCATTATCTAACCCTATGAAGATAGGGGAGTAGCATTCTCCAACCCTATGGTTAACATATAGGGGTAACTCCCTATTGTCTAGAGTTCCCTCAAACCCAAGAGCCCTTCTCCCTCAATTCCTCACCCTAGGATCTCAAATAAGGGGTAAGAGTTGGATCAGTGTCCTCGATCGACACTGGTCTCATCATACTTGAATTTGGTATATTATTGTCTCAATAGCAGTTGTTTACTGTTCATATAGAACATTAAATGTCAGATCATACATAATCATATAAATGAAAAAAGGATACCATAATCATCCTCCCTCTCAAGGAAGTGCCAACAACAAGCCTGAGCTTGTTTCAAACAACTACACTGTCTCAATATATGAGAGTATCTTAGTCCCATCTCTAAATATGGGACTTATTACCAATCAGATCATCACAATGTATCCATGTCATATCCAGATGATGCTCAGGCAACTCTATAAGGAGCTTCTTCATCCTACCTCATAGATAGACAAGCTAGCAACATCATGATCAACTTCGGTCATGCTATGGACCTCTCATCCAAGATATCATGGCAGATCTTATACTAAAGAAACATCCAAATGTGCTTATCAACAAAAATTTCAAATATAGGAAATACATCTATGTAGACATATATCATAGGAGAAATATCTCATTCTCAAAATAGAACACCTCATGCAGATATTTGAAAACATGCTTGGTGGAAATTCTATGTGAGTGAAGCAGCTCAATCATGAATTTATTCAGGTTCTATGCACATCATATATATACGGATGTTAAAAAATGGAACATAAATTCTTCAATCATCGGATGCCATGTCAAGTTCAACAACATCTTGAACTTCAAATCAAAGTATCCAAGGGTTAAAAAAAAAAACATTTTCCAATAGCTTTGCAATATGGAATTTCTTTACCAAATTCCAGAAATCGATTCATCATGCCATGATACATCATTTCGGGCTTCATAAGACATCTCCCTCTGATTGCTCATCACCTGTCACAAGTAGATCTTCAACATATAAAACTAAAACCATAATCAATATCAAAGCCATACCTTGGAACTCATCATCTTGACTTCATCAAAGAATTATCAAATATAAGCATATCTGGATTGTACTTCTCTAAGCATAATGCCTTGCTAATCCAAAATAATCGTCCTTACATAACTCGATGTTGTACCATCAACAACAAAGTCAACTCATCAGAGTTTAGAAGCCAGATAATGACCATTATCAAAGTCATCATTATCATAGTGTTAATACTTTCAACCAGGAGAAAGGTGGAGCTCATATCAAATCATGACTCCATTTCTTATTATGTCAACAAATTGTCATCAACCATCCATTATCTCTACATCCATGTATTATCAATCTGAACTTTATCAAGTCGTTCTCATAATCATAACATAAGTCATTTTTGTCACTAGGTGCAAATGCATACATCAAGGATGAGTCATGCATGTTCCATTTTCACGCTGAATCACAACTATCATTACCTTAACCATTGTGCTAGGAACAAGGAGGCTAGTACAAAATCATTTTTCTGAATATTCACATAACTCATTATGCCCATATAACATAGACATTAGGGCAAGTCAAGAATGATCAAATCAGATCACTAGACATTAGGTCAAGTCCAAATTGCTATAATAGAGAGATCTATAGTCAAATCACATCTCAATCATCAATTCAAACTTATTGTCAATCATCATGAAAAAACACTTTTCATATATACCAGTAATGCCGAATCATGCCAATCTCTTGTAGCACAAACATAGTGACATATCTATATGTATGTCCAAGTCACCTACAAACACAAGTTCAGTCTGCATGTTGATGTTATGGAAAACATTCAAGCTTTTCCTACTTGAAGATCTTGCTACAGATCTACAATACATCTGTGGTACTAACATCTTCTAGGTGACATATGATTTCGTGCATAATACTTTATTTATGATCAACAATTTAACTCAAAAATGTTAGAAATCAGTTAACAATGGCAGAATATGTCAAGGACATCATGATTCAAAGTTTAGAGAATTTCAGATGATGGTCAACAATAGTCAAACCTATGGTCTCTCCGTTCAGGTTAGCATGAGAGAAACTTTAGCTGTCTGGACATTCTCTAGGCTTTAGCATGTGTGCGTCTAGGGATGAGATCTCCTAGATATGTGACTGTGTCTAGAGCGAAAACCCTAATTTCTGTACAGGCTTTAGATCTAAGGCTCCATTGTAGATCAATACTATTAGATGCACATAAATCATACTTCAACAACATAGAATACAATTATTAATAAGGGTAAGAATCTTGAGAAGAGATTCTCCCTCTAACTAGGGATTGCGGTGAAGTAAAATTATGAGTGCGAACACAAACAATTCCTCTAGCCCGATAACAGGTCTAGCCCTTAACAAGACATGATCAGTGTCCTCGATCGGCACTGCTCTCATCATACTTGAATTTGGTATATTCTTGTCTCAATAACAGTTGTTTACTGTTCATATAGAACATTAAATGTCAGATCATATATAATCATATAAATCAAAAAATGATACCATAATCATCTTCCCTCTCAAGGAAGTGCCAACAACAAGCTTGAGCTTGTTTCAAACAACTACATTGTCTTAATATGTGAGAGTATCTTAGTCCCATCTATAAATATGGGACTTACTGCCAATCAGATCATCACAATGTATCCATGTCATATCCAGATGATGCTCAGACAACTCTATAAGGAGCTTCTTCATCCTACCTCACATATAGACATGCTAGCAACATCATGACCAACTTCGGTCATGCTATGGACCTCTCATCCAAGATATCATGGTAGATCTTATGCTAAAGAAACATCCAAATGTGCTTATCAACAAAAATCTCAAATATCGGCAATACATCTATGTAGACATATATCATAGGAGAAATATCTCATTCTCAAAATAGAACACCTCATGCAGATATTTCAAAGCATGCTCGGTGGAAATTCTATGTGAGTGAAGCAGCTCAATCATGAATTTATTCAGGTTCTATGCACATCATATATATACGGATGTTAAAAAATGGAACATCAATTCTTCAATCATCGGATTCCATGTCAAGTTCAAGAACATCTTGAAATTCAAATCAAAGTATCCAAGGGTTAAAAAAAAAACATTTTCCAATAGCTTTGCAATATGGAATTTCTTTACCAAATTCCAGAAATCGATTCATCATGCCATGATACATCATTTCGGGCTTCATAAGCCATCTCCCTCTGATTTCTCATCACTTGTCACAAGTAGATCTTTGGGATATAAAACTAAAACCATAACCAATATCAAAGCCATACCTTGGAACTCATCATCCTGACTTCATCAAAGAATTATAAAATATAGACATATCTGGATTGTAATTCTCTAAGCATAATGCCTTGCTAATCCAAAATAATCATCCTTACATAACTCGATGTTGTACCATCAACAACAAAGTCAACTCATCAGAGTTTAGAAGCCAGATAATGACCATTATCAAAGTCATCATTATCATAGTATTAATACTTTCAACTAGGAGAAAGGTGGAGCTCATATCAAATCATGACTCCATTTCTTATTATGCCAACAAATTGTCATCAACCATGCATTATCTCTACATCCATGTATTATCAATCTGAAATTTATCAAGTCGTTCTCATAAATTATCATAACATAAGTCATTTTTTTCACTAGGTGCAAATGCATACATCAAGGATGAGTCATGCATGTTCCATTTTCATGCTGAATCACAACTATCATTACCTCAACCATTGTGCTAGGAACAAGGAGGCTAGTACAAAATAATTTTTCCGAATATTCACATAACTCATTATGCCCATATAACATAGACATTAGGGCAAGTCAAGAATGATCAAATAAGATAACTAGACATTAGGTCAAGTCCAAATTGCTATAGTTGATAGATCTATAGTCAAATCACATCTCAATCATCAATTCAAACTTATTGTCAATCATCATGACAAAACACTTTTCATATATACCAGTAATGCCGAATCATGCTAACCTCTTGTAGCACAAACATAGTGACATATCTATATGTATGTCCGAGTCACCTACAAACACAAGTTCAGTCTGCATGTTGATGTTATGGAAAACATTCAAGCTTTTCCTACTAGAAGATCTTGCTACAGATCTACAATACATCTGTGGTACTAACATCTTCTAGGTGACATATGATTTCATGCACAATACTTTATTTATGATCAACAAGTTAACTCAACAATGTTAGAAATCAGTTAACAATGGCAGAATATGTCAAGGACATCATGATTCAAAGTTTAGAGAGTTTCAGATGATGGTCAACAATAGTCAAACCTATGGTCTCTCCGTTCAGGTTAGCATGAGAGCAACTTTAGCTGTCTGGACATTGTCTAGGCTTTAGCATGTGTGCGTCTAGGGATGAGATCTCCTAGATATGTGACTGTGTCCAGAGCGAAAACCCTAATTTATGTACGGGCTTTAGATCTAAGGATCCATTGTAGATCAACACTATTATATGCACATAAATCATACTTCAGCAGCATAGAATACAATTATTAATAAGGGTAAGAATCTTGAGAAGAGATTCTCCCTCTGACTAGGGATTGTGGTGAAGTAAAATTATGAGTGCGAACACAAACAATTCCTCTAGCCCGATAGTAGGTCTAGCCCTTAACAAGACATTCTATGGAATATTTCCTTAGGTTAGAACCAATTAAGAGGGCCTACCTCTTAGTACGCTTATCCTGTTTGGTGATGACCTTGCTTGCTCGCTTCAACTATCTCCCGTTTCCTTCTTTGAACACTTGAAACAAAGAAACAACAACAAACAACAACCGTGATAAGAAACAAATTTTAATTCAACCTACTTAACAAGTTAAGAAACATTAAGCCATAAACATGTGAGATGACACATTATGTAGGAAATCAATCGATAGTTGGATATATATTGAACCAAGAAGAGATTACAACCATTGTCTTGACATTATTGTTCTCCTCCGACAAAACCAGGTTCTCACACACTTCCGTCAGCATTCCATGATGGCCTCAACAATGATAGTTTTAAGGATATTCCCTTTAGGCTTCACACTAAACCAAATTCACACTTCTCCCTCACACACAACTAGAGAGCTACAACTATGAATAGCTTGCTTTTTTACTCCAAACTTAATTAGCACTAGCACACCAACATTAACACTAGCTTGTGCTTCGGAAAAAGGGAGGTTTATATAGCATGAATGGATGGGAGATGGTTCCTCTTCTTATGGGATAATGTCTTATCTCTTGAGGTAGTTCCATCCTTATAGGGGAAAGGATCCCAAACTCACATCCTCGACTCCATTTGGCTCAACCATTTACCAGACTTCCGTTACGAAGCTTCTAGAGTTGGAAGCTCCTTATTTAAAAAACTTTCTAAAGAGGATCGGTGTGACTGAAACAAAGCTCAGTCACTCCAGTCGGTGCTAGGGACAATGTTAATCCTTGCATATCGGCGCAAGGAGGACAAAGGTCATTAGCGTCGGTCTTGTAAACTGGGAAAAATAGAAGATTTTTGGGAAATAGTACAAAAGGGAATTGTTCTGCTCATGAAGAGGGACACAATGGGATTTTCTTCATGAAGGGAAAGCATGTAGGGTTCACTGTAGAGGTCCTCCAGGATCAAGGAATGGGGAGTAAAAGGACAGTGAAAAAATTCTATGTAACAAATGCCCCCTAAAGCGTGAAGGCCGAACTAGAGTGAGGGATGAAATTCTTTATGAATCAGTGCGGGGAACCAGAGTCTGTCGTCGGAAAGCATGCAAGCAAGTATAGATACATATACAGAGCTGAAAAATCTGTCAAATGATACATGAATCATGGTATGGACACAACCATGTAGATAATTATCATGTAAATGGATCTAGGCATGGGCGCAACCATCCGATAAAGAGGATCACATCGAAACTAAGGTATGGTCGCAACCATCCAATAATGAGAGGGATCACATATGATAACTCATGGTATGGTCACAACCATCCATCTGAAAGAGACATGTATATCAACATAATCATTCCACACCACTTTGCAACCTAGACTTTTGTGATCTAAGCCCAGGGTCTTCTGCTCCAACACGACCTGATCAAAGTACAAATTCTAACATGTGAATAGATGTGTTAACGTCAACCATGCTAGAAAATCACTTGATTAACAATCGATGATGTAAAATGTTAACAAGCGCGAGAGAAACCACCAATAATGACAATGGTCCTTAAGGTACTATCAACACAATTCACGGAATGTGAATAGAGGGATTGTAGTTGAACACTCGTGAAATCATTCGATCGAAAGCCAATGATGTGAACTTCTCGTCTAGTGTGAAGAACTCGCCATTAGGACATGCAAGCTCTAAGGTACTTGAAGGGAGTCTCTCGGTCAAATTCCTGGATAATGAGATGAAGTCGATAGGAAGTGACCGTGTTGAAGGAGGGACATAATGTATCCCACATCATTAACATGAGACAAAGGGATGCAAAATGATTTTGGATGATACAAAGAATCAGGGGTAAGTGTAACTGCAGAAGGACAACTCTTGAACATATCAATAACATGACTGGAAGTTTGGCAGCTTTTGGATCCATAGGATCGGTGGTCATGATGACGTGGCAAGATAAAATGGAAGGCAAAATTGAACGGCTCAAACCAGGAAGGTCAACGAAAAAAGGAGGATATCCCATCCCGACACAAAGCAGAAAGTGTCATGTTCAAGAGTGAGCTGCCGACACAACTGATTAGATTTCCAAATTTCCCCCCACCATTTCTAGCGGGCACCCCAATTATTTTTTAATCGCAAGCTTGAAGGGGATAACATATGCTTGCACTGTAAGTTCATCCTTCGGACGAATCCGACCTAGTAAGTTTAATGAGCCCTAGGAAGGAGAAACTCATGTTCGTCATGGTGATGAATCCGATGTCGTTTTAGTATTTTAACGAGTCTGACAAAGGTGTAACTTGATATCTTTTTCATGTTTAGGGAGTTTGAAAAATACATGGAAAAGAAAACTCCACATGGTCCCTTTTTTTACATTTGTGTCTCTCAAGCCCAAAAAGGTAGAAAACAATACTTGAGAGAATCACTTGACCATTTCAGTGAAGGAGTACCTTTTTCGTAAATAGTGCATCCCAGCCCGAAAAAAGGGGTAAATGTATACTAGGTGCATGACATTTCACATCTGTTAATGAGTTCGAAACGAAAAGGGCTTGGCTATCTTTTCATGTTTAAAGGGTCAGAAAAGAACTTGAAAGCGAACCCCCCATTTTATTCTCTTTTACAAGTCAAAAGGGAAAAATACTCGACAATCTTTTCATTTGAGTTTTATGAGTCGAGAAAAGAGCTGAAACGTGACTCGGCATCATCATTGAACATCCATCACCTATTACTATGCAAAAAGGGTAAAGTGAATTATCCAGTTCTTGAGGCAAAATAGGTCAAAATACTTACAAAACCTAATATTTCATGGAAAACTGAATAAAAGGGAGGAAAAGTAAATATTTTTCACCATTTACCATTTTACCTTGCTGTGAAAAACTCTTCACCCACTTTTGCCCTAATTGTTTTAGAGTAGATTGTGGAAGATCTGGGAGGTCATTTTCTGAGCCACCAGTTGTAGGTAAGAACCAAGGCACTAAGCTGCATTTCCATACTGTTTATTTATGTTTTCATCCATTTTTTGGATTTTTGAGGGAGGTTTTGGTAAAAAATTTTTGCCCTCGGTCAGTGCGAGTTCTCGACATGGAATCACACTGGCCAAGGGTGATTAAAATGCCCAATTGCACCATCGGTGTAACTATTTTTAAAACAAGCATGCCGACGCCATGAACAATGAAAAAATACTTTTTTGCCCAGAATCACCATTTGAATCCAATTTTATTGGCCAAAAATGATTATTGACTTGAAGACATGGTTTTTGCAGGAAATAATCATCGAAAATGGTAGACTGGACAGAACGTGAGCACGAAGATGTGGACGCTCATGCACTGAATGATTCAAATTTCCTGAACTCTTTGAGGAACTGTGGGCTCCTCAAGTTCTTTCTCACACAAGGGATGCAGGCCCAAATTGAGCTACTTCGATACCTGATTAGTCTCTGGGACATAAATTGGGGAATATTCATCATTGGTGACTAGGAGCTGGAGTTAGGAACTTCAAACATATATTTCGTCACAGGACTGTCTGGAGAGGGGAAATAGTCAACCTATATGGGTTACAACTGATTGGGGAAAGCATATCCATGCTACTTGCCAAACATTTCCCTAAAGCCCTCAAATCCAAGAGCGGCAAGATTGAGATTGCCACTATGTGAGATCTGAAACTAAGAGTGCTACTGTTGACTATTAATAGAAAGGCGGGGTCCCAAGTAGTGCATGAGACTAACAAGTCAAAATTTCTATATGCCATCGACTGTACAACACCGACGATCTTCAATTGGGCAGAAGCCATGAAGATCAACATAAAACGCCAGCTGAAAAAAGCTAAGGCGGGGAATTTGAAGCAATTTTGCTTCATATCCGTACGAATGACCTTTTTCTTGGAACGAGTGTCACTATTCCAGTAGCAGCTGATTGAGGTAGATCTGACGATGCCATGAGACCCATGGATGGCCCGTTGGAGTCGTTTGATGCCTAGGATCACTAGGGGCCAGCATATGTCTTATAGGCCCGCCTTCTTTTCATGGTTACGATGACATTTGATCATCATGGAGGATTGGCCATAAAGTGGTACTAAATTCCGTGGAGATCCAAACCTGCCGCTGCCAGATGGGGAGGATTTCGACGACGAAGGTAATTTTTTTTATTTTATTTTTTTATTTTTTATTTTTTTTTAATTTTGTGATTTTTTAGTTGTTTTTGATATATATGTGTTTATAACATTTTGTTTTAACAATGCAGATGTTGGACCAAAGCGTCCTGCCGGGATGTCCTCGATAGCGAGACGCGTCACCCGCTAGTTTGATGTCGCTCCTTACCAGGAGGGGAGTGACAATGAGGAGGAGATTGCAAGGAACCTTGAGGGGTTGACTCATGGTATCCCAGAGTATGCTCGGGTGGGTGACATCCCTCGCTAGTACCAGAGACAAATGGTGGGAGTATCAGACCGGATCCGCCAATTGCTAACTCATGTTGCACAAGAAATTTCATGCTACCATGATCACCACGCTAATTAGTTCCTAGGTCCAGCATTTTACATTTTTGAGGCCTGCGTGCCACAGATATATGAGGCCTGCGAGCCGCTGATGTTATGAACACATTATTTTTTGGGGTTTTGATGTATCAAACATTATCACCATATATATATATATATATATATATATATATTATATATATATATGTTGTATTTTCTTGCTTCCTATGGTACAAATGATTTTTTTTGGCTTTTCACATGTTTTGTAAATGTTTGTCCAATGCATAATTAGCTAACGCATCTATCAATGTATTCATGCGTCTAGGAATATGATGATATGTAATGTAATCAAAATTTATTTCTAGTAGACGAATATGTAGATACATTCTCAATATCTGAGGGTTTCTGACACAATATTTCCCATTGAGTTGAAGGACAAAAAGCTGTGAATCCAGGTTGACATCCAACTCTCGAATGTCAAGAGCAATGGCTTCTGACAACAGCTCAATGACTGCGCTGTATTCAACAATGTTATTACTCATGTAACCTAAAAAAATACCTTGAAGATCAATAACTCACTGTGAGGGTCATAAATGGCCCATGCCGTGGAGGATAGATTCCGGATACTACGGCAAGCACCATTAGCAAAACCGATGTGAGGAGTCACAAACATCTGCAAAATAGGAAAAACATAGTAAACATGCAAGTTGTTTGAAAACTAACACACCAAACCACACTGCACAAAAATGAATGACACACTAATGTACACAAGTAACCATGCAAGATAACCTAAGCATAGTACTTTTTGAGATAAAGCCCGTTTCGGGGCTTGTCCAAGGGATTGCCTTCATAATCAATTAGCTCATAGGCCCCTTTTTGCAAAATTGTTTTACAATGTAGGGCCCATGCCATATGGGTTCGAACTTGCCTGCCCCCATCTTATCATTAGCTTGATCGTATAGGAAAACCAAATCACCCTCAGAGAACGTGCGGGGGGAGACTGACCGATCGAAATGAGACTTGACTCGCTTCTTTTGTACTTTGATGACCAAATCAGCGAGACGACGAGTCTCATCCAGCCGTTCTAAATATAATAGGTGCTATTCCTGAGGTGATGTTTCGGGGAGAAGTTCAACAGCTAGCTTGAGTGAAGGAATTTCACATTTAATTGGTAACGTTACTTCCAGATCGTAGACAAGTTGGAATGGTGTGAAACCAGTTGCATCCTTGGTCGAGGTTTTGTAAACCCACAGAGCTGAGAAGAGCATGAGATGCCAATTTGACTTGTGCATCCCAATAGTACGTTGAAGCATTGTGACCAAAACTTTGTTCATAGCTTCAAGTTGACCATTGGCCTGAGGGTAATATGAGGTTGAGCCATCGTGGCACAAACCCAACGTAGAGGTCAGCTCAGCCATCATGTAATCTTGGAAATGGGACCCATGGTCCGTGACAATGGCTTGAGGTACACTGAACCTGGAAATAACGTGATTGAAAAGAAATTGAGCCGCCGTTTTTCCGTCTGCAGAGTATGTAGGCATTGCTTTGGCCTATTTGGTGAAATAATCCACAACAACGATAATATAACCATGCGCTTGATCGAACAAGGGTTACATTTCATATAGTCAATGCCCCATTTGGAAAAAGGGCCAATGGTAATGATGGGGTGTAGGTGAGCTAGTGGGGTGCACACCTTGCGTTGGTAAATTTGGCATTCATAGCACTTGCGAACAACGAGGATACCGTCCTTGAAAATGGATGGCTAGAAATAACCAGCGTGAAGGATTTTTTGAGCGGTAGCATAGCTAGACATATGAATGCCACATGCCCCAGAATGACAGTCATTGAGAACTCTCTCAGCCTCCTCGAGAGTAAGACATCGGCGAAGAACTGAATTGACACCGACACGGTATAAAGTATCGCCAATAATACGGTAGGGTTGGGAGTGATGCCGAATCCGTCAGCAATCATCTTTAGTCAATGTAGACCAGAACATGGACATATGGAGATACACGATGACATCACCATACCACGGGTCAAGGGTGCTGATCAAGAAGAGAGTCTCATCTGGAAGTTGTTCATTTGCACCAGTGGGGAGAGACGTAGAAGGAAGGGAGCAAATTAACTCGAAAAAAATTAGTGACTTCTTAGATTTGGCAGGGGTCAACACCAAATCAAATTCTTGTAGGATGACAATCCATAGAATACTTGCCCCCCAACAACTAACGAGTCAAGATGTAGGTCATGGGGTTGCAATCAGAAATCATAGTAGTAGTGCATAAGAGAATGTAGCCCTGAAAGTGTTGAACAACCTGTACTGCAGCTAAAGCCAACTTCTCGACATGGGCATAACATGTTTAAGTGTCTAGGAGATTACGACTAAGGTAGTAGATAACATGTTCATTGCCTTCATCGTTGTCTTGTACCAATACCATATCAATGGTGCCAGGGGCTGCAACTAGGTAAAGGAAGTAATCGCGATGATAATCCGGGGGATGCAGCAAAGGATCAATTACGAGGATAACCTTGAGGTCATCGAAAGAATTTTGAGCAACCTCATCCCAGACAAAGGGCATTCCTTGCTTAAGCAACCGGGTAAATCCTGAAGCTAGCCCAACATAATTAGGAATGAAACGACGAAGGAAATTTTCCTTTCCTTGCAGGCTCTGGAGTTGGTGCAATGAAGATGGAGGGGGTAGATTTACAATGGCCTCAACTTTAAGTGGATCAAGGCAGATTCCGTCCTTGAAATGATAAATTTGAGGAGTCATCCAGATTCTATGCAGAAAACACATTTATGTATGTTTAACCGAATGTTCTAGTGTCTACAACGAAGAAAAATTTGCCGAAGATGGTCAGGGTGATGTTGGCGCTTACGAGAATGAGCGGGAAGGTCATCCAAGTAAGGCTAAATGTTGTTGTGAATATCATGAAACACATAGGACATCACCCTATAAAATGTAGCCCCAGCATTTTTGAGGCCGAAAGGGAGCTTTTTGTACACAAAAGTACCCCACAGACAGATAAAAGTTGTCTTTTCTTGATCGATCGACGCAATGTTAATCTAGTTGTAACTAGAAAAACCGTCCAGAAAGGAAAAAATTTCGCTTCCAGTGCATTCATCAATGATATGATCTATGAAGGTAGTAGGGTAGTTATCCTTAGGACATGCACGATTGAGATCATGGTAATCAGCGCACACACAGATCGTGCCTTGTTTCTTTATCACTGGTACAATATTTGACACCCAATCTGTAAGAGGGATCAGATAAATGAATCTAGAAGTTTTTCAACTTCACCCTTGATAGCAGTGGCTTTCTTAGGGTGTACTGGGCGGAGCCATTGGCGAATGGGTTTCGTGTGAGGATAAGTTGGGATTTCGTGCACAATGACGCTAGGATCAATGCCAGACATTTCTTCATATGACCATGTGAACACATCACATAATTCTTGAAACAGACGAGTATAGGTCTTGATCTCAATTGGAGACAAATTTACCCTGATATGGACATGTTCAATGATACCAAGTTTGACAGAAATATCAATTGGCATCATTTGGGTAATATCACCCAAATTTCCTTCTGACCATACTTCATGAGTCAGGATCAGTGCCAGAAGCGGGGGGGAAGGAAAATGAGAAGAGAACTCCTCGAGACTGGTAGACACGACCGCCAGGCGAGGCAGGAATGAGGAACGATGATGAGTATCATTCCAAGGGGGTTCCTCAAGAGACATTACTTCCATGATACTTTTGTCAACAAGGAAAGTCTCAGCTAAGGGATCTAGAGTTTCTGAAGCACCAATCCAGGGGGGATTGAGAATACAGATTAAGAGAAGTCTTCGAAACAGGAGAAGCAGAGGATATAGACCTTGAGGCCGAAACAATTTACACGTAATCGATTTCGGTAGGACTAAGTGGCATAACCTCGCCCGCGTTATCAACAAGATCTAGTGAAGGTATGACCCAAGGATCAAATTTGATCGAGATCATGTTGAAAAAGGCAACATGAGGAGGTGGGAGTGGAAAAATTCCCATCAAGGAAGAATCTTTAAAAATACCTGCCCCCACACTCTCATAAGGAGCACCAGTGTGCCTGAGATACAGAACATTTCCATCCGAGGAGGAAGAGAAAAAAAAGGATAGCTAGTCAATAATGATGATCTTCCCTTGATGGGGAAAACAAATCATGTGGAATAGGGAGGAGGCTACAACATGCATGGCATGGGTCTAGCTCCGTCCGAGTAGGAGATTATAATTGAGATTGGCGTCAATAATCTCTACATTGACTTGTATTGTCTTTCCCTCCAAATTAATGGAAAGGTTAGGTAAGACACCGAAGGGTCACGAATCACGCCCGTCGAAATCTTCCAAAGTGTTAGGGGATTGGTTCAAAGTAGGAGAACCAATTGCCTTCCAGCAGGCGGTTGACATGATGCAAGTAGAATGTTAGGTCCCTATACTACTAGTGTAACCCCTTATTGTTAGTAGTACAACCCCCTTATTATATTTTTGTGTCCATGTGGTCCCCATATTGTTATTATTGTGCCCTTACATTAATATTGTTATTTCGGCTCTCATTATATTATGACCCCTAAGACTCCTATATATAGAAAGGAGGTCTTGTCATTTGTATCATCCATGAATTGTTCATTTGTGTAATGTAAAGGAGGTTGCCCCCTTGAAGAGGCTAGTTTCTAAGGTGTTGATCTATCTTTTCTGTCTTTTTGTGAGTTTGTTTCATAACATTTGGTATTAGAGCTTTGGATTTTAGGGTTTTGCTGCTCCAAACAAGTCATTGTGGCACTTTTGCTATCATGTTTTTTTTTGGTGACGTTTCAGAAGCAAAAACAAAACCCATTTGAGACAACATCGCGCTGAACCTTAGGTCCTAATTTCAGATCTTTTATCGCTATAGTTTCAGAGAGATGATCTCAGGACATTAGGGTTTTTGCAAGCTCGAGAATTCCATCTCAAACAGGTCATCGTGGAATTTTCGCTATAATTATTTTTCTACAAAGTTTCAGACTCTGACATTAAAACCCATTTGAGCCAAAAATTTGGTGAAACTTGGGCCCAAATTTAAGATCTTGTTTTGTTATATTTTCGAAGATACAGACCAAGGCATTTAGGGTTTCTGCAAGCTCCCGAATTACATTCTAAACAAGTAACCTTGGGAAACTCATCATAACTATCTCTTTGAGAATTTGATTCAAATTTGATAAAAAGTGATAGAAATCAGACAAACTGTAGTTTGTTGGGTATCATTTTTAGAACCTAAGGGTGAAACAGTGACATGGGGCACATCATACAAGTTCACTCTACTGAACTAGTCTATAATTAGGTCATCACAAGATATTGGGAATAACTCTTTCTTCAGGAATCGAATTGGGATCAGAATTGTGGGGTTAGAAATAGAACTGATACTACTATCACAGGCTAGAATTTCAGAACTTAAAGATTTGAAACTACATAGTTACAATCATTTCAATATCGAGCTCCTAAAATCAAGAAAAGGTGATATGAGGAAGTTTGATGGAAAGGATTCGGTAAATTGAATACTACAAATGGAACAATATTTTGATCTACATGAGGTGCAATTGTTACAAAAGGTACATACTGCATCTTTATATTTAGAACCGAATCAATTTTTATGGTATAAAGGGCCTTGTTCTCATAAAGCACTTGTCACTTGGTCAATTTTCACGGAAGAAATGATAGCACATTATGAGGATACAAAGAGTAACACCTTCTTTAGCCAATTGATAAATCTCAAACAAAATGGTTCAATGACAGAGCACATTGAGGACTTCCAAAAATTGAAGATAAGGGTAAATGATATTCCAAAGAACAAAAGGATTGATGTCTTCATATGGAGTTTAAAGGATAAAATTCAACATGAGGTTCATCTTTGGGAAACTGATTCATTGGAGAAGGCATTCAAGTTCGCAAGAAAATTTGAAAGCAAAATTATGGAAACAAGGAATCCCACCACTCTCGACTATAATTATGGAAGTTTTTTTTCTCCTTGCCTTCCACAACCTATAAGGTTCACACCACAACAATTGGAAGAAAAAAGAGAAAAAGGGCTTTGTTACAATTTTGATAGCAAATACACTAAAGATCATAAGTGTGCTCATAAGAAATTATTTTACATAGATTATGAAGAGGAGGAAGAAAAGGATCAAGAAACATCAAAAGAAGAGGATATACACCAGGAGCCAACCCTAGAGAAAGAAGAAATGAATTCGACCATATCTTGTAAAGCATTGGCAAGAATTACCACTCCTCAAACTCTCAAGATAGAATTACATATCAAGAAGAAAAAGGTTCAAGAAGTGAAAGATCACATCGAAAAAGAAGAAATGAATCTGTAATGCATTGGTTAGAATTACCACTCCTCAAACTATCAAGATAGTGGGACATATCAAGAAGAAAAATGTTCAAGAAGTGAAAGATCACATTGAGCATCAAGAAATGAATCTGACCATATCTTGTAATGCATTGGAAGAAATTACCACTCCTCAAACCCTCAAGATAGAAGGACATATCAAGAAGAAAAAGATTCAATTAGTGAAAGATCACATCGAGCATCAACAACAAGTTCTCCAAATTTTAAAGGATAACGCCACTTTGCTTCAGAATCGAATGAAACAACAAGCAGATCAACATCGCAGTAAAAGAATTTTTGATGTAGGCGATTGGGTATTTTTACGGTTACATCTCAAGAAAGCTATTTATGATAAGGAAATGTTGGCAATACTACATGCACTTAAGAAATGGCGACCTTACCTAAAGGGAAGACACTTCAATGTAAAAAATATCATGATAGTCTTAAATACTTTTTAGAACAAAGATTATCTTTAGAAGAACAGAAAAAATGGGTCACAAATATGTTGGGTTATGACTTTGAAATCATCTACAAAAAGGGAAGCAAAATGTTGTTGCAGATGCACTCTCAAGAAAGGATGAGGATGTGGAAGCATTGTTTTGTGCTATTTCTATTATATAACCAGATTGGATAAACGAAGCAAGGGATGAATGGAAGAAGGACGAAGAAGTGTGGCCACTCATTCAAAAGTTGTAGAAGATCCTAGTTAAAACAATATTGCTAGAACTTGACGAGGAAGGAAAAATCATATTGGAACCTGAAGCAGTCACAGAAATAAGAACCTGACAACTATGAAATCGATCAATTTCAGAGTATCTCATCAAGTGGAAGAACTTACCCACTGAAGATTCCACATGGGAGGACAAGAATTTTATACAGAAACATCAAGAACTACTCAAGCGTTTAGGAAAACACTTTTTGAAGGAGAGGGGCATGTTAGGTCCCTATACTACTAGTGTAACCCCTTATTGTTATTATTACAACCCCCTTATTATATTTTTGTGCCCATGTAGACCCCATCTTATTATTATTGTGCCCCATAGAAGCCTACTATTGTTATTATTGTGCCCTTATATTATTATTATTATTATGTCAGCTCTGATTATATTATGATCCCTTAGACTCCTATATATAGAAAGGAGGACTTGTCATTTGTATCATCTAAGAGTTGTTCATTTGTGTAATGTAAAGGAGGTTGACCCCTCGAAGAGGATAGTTTCTAAGGTGCTGATCTATCTTTTCTATCTTTTTGTGAGCTGGTTTCATAACATAGAAGCACCTTCATCGATGACAGTCCTATGAATGGTTTTCTCATTAAGGATTACCTAAATGAAAAAGGAAACCTAATGAGGCAGGTGCAGAATGTGGTTCTCTAGATCAAAACATATCAAATTGGAATCAGTAGGATCAATACCCCCAATAGTTGACAACAATGATTTCTGCTGAGATGGACAACTTTGGAGTACCTCGAGAGCCAACATAGATCATGGCGCCTGAGCCAAATCCTCAACAATATTATAGTGCTGAGAAGCTTGAGCATTGGGGTTGGACGAGGATTTCCTTAGCACACCTCGAGAGGGTGGCCAAATAGCGGAATCAGGGTTAGGGCGCTCGATTTGAAGAGGGCCAAAACTCAGGGCAGAAGAAGAAGGGGTAGCCTCTTTCTCTTTCTCGGTTGTTTGAGCAGGAGTTTGATAATATTTTGATCTAGTAGCCACATTAATAGGCGTACTCATAATGAACACTTGAGATCCTGAGGAAGTAGATGATTGAGGTTGGTCTATCATTTGAGTCTGCTGAGACGAAAATGGCTCTTTCAAGACAACTGGGGTCCCTTTGAGCAGACGACTAACTTCAGACCATCGAGGACAATCCTTGGTATAGTGATCCTCCTTGCAAATGAGGCACAAATACTTAGGCTTCCATTGTGAAGAATCACTAGCAGACGAATTAGGAGGACCCTATTTTGGGGCATCGACTTTACCCTTGCCTTTTCCTTTCTTATTAATTTTTGAGGATTTGTCCACTGTGGTAGACTGGACAACGTGGACCTCTATGGTTTTACCAGGGCCAGATGGATTCTGGGAGGAACTATTGGAAGCATTGTTTGAGACCGAATTTTGTTTGGAAGAAGATTTAGCAGGGGTCTGGGACGCTGAACCAATCACTCCATCAACAGGAGGTATAGCCTGTGACTTTGATGCCATGGGATCAGATGATGGCTGTGGAGCATCGGGTAATAACTCATACAAAGTGCCAGACTGAGAATAAATGAGATCTAAGTACCAGGCACGAGCAATGGCCTGTTCTTCGGTAACGCATCCGCCCATAGCTATATCGCAAGCAATTAGAGTGATGAATGACTTGGTAAACCATTTAGTGAGCAATTGATTAGAAATCTCGAGTTTGATCAGGCGATGTCTATGTCTCCATTCATGGATGTGATCAGAGATGTGTGTCATAGTATATTTCTTGAGAGATGTGAGAAAATAGGTGCCAGTTTCATAGAAAAATAACAACTGGAAATGTGTGAGGAAAGCCATGGCTAAAGAGTTGAAGTCATGGTAAGTACTCCAAGGAAGTTTGATGTACCACTTAGCTGCAACACCTGTGTGGGTTCGTTGGAAAATACAAAGACAAATAGAATCATCAAAATAAGAATTCAAAGAGCACCAGAGGTGATATGTCATCACATGGGCTTGAGGGTCTTCTTTTGCTTTGTCATCAAACTTAGGATAATCGCTTGGGATCTTGGACGGAACCGGAGGCTAGTATGGTGAATGAAAAATTGGATCATTCTTAAGGCGAGACACATCTGGCAACTCTAGTGTGGCCAAGAATGGAAATTAATTATTAAAAGGCATTGGGGGTTGATAAGGGGTCCAACTAGAGGAGCCCATCCCCGCTGGTAAGGATTTTGGCCCCATAGTAGGGGATTTTGGCCATATGGAATTTGATTCTACCCCCATTGGAGGTTACCTTAGCCATAGGGAGGATTTTGACCTTGAACACCTTGAAACTATCCAGTCATAAGTTATTGATAAGAAACATTCAGGTTAAGAGGCTGTTGAGCTTGTCGAACTTGGACATATAGATATTGCACTTGCTATCCCTGAACATATGGGTTTTGAACCTGTTGCCCTTGAACAAGAATATTTTGGACCTGCTGTCATTGGACATAAGGATTATACACTTGCTACTCTTGGACATAGGGATTTTGGACATGTTTCCCTTGGGAAAAAGGATTTTGGGCCTATTTCCCTAGGAGATTAGGATTTTGGGTCTGCTACTGCAAGAATTGACCTTGCCTTGTCCTTGCAAGGTTTGACCCCGTTGATATGTATATAAGGGTTGTTGCTGCCAGGGTTGGCTCTGCTGTTGTAAGGGTTGACCTTGCGGCTGCAGAGGTTGGCCCTACGAAGACATAGATTGGGAGGTTTGTAGAGCATACTACATCTTCTGTTGCATGGTTTTCTACAACGGTTGCGAGGGTTTCCCTTGTAGTTTCTGTAGTTTTCCTTGATGTAGTATCATCTGCCCTTGTTGTTGCATGGGCGACCCTTGTTGCAACAAAGGTTTCCCTTGTTGCTACAGAGGCTGTCCTTGCTATTGCAAGGGTACTTGAACAATTCCTGGAAAATTTTTGAATTGAATCTGGCCATAGCCACCCCAAAAAGTGGATGTGTTAGGCTGAACGTACTGCCCATACTGAAGGACGTAAGGCGGATTGACCATTCCTTGAGAACCATATGGAACGTAAGGAGCTTGGTACACCTCATAAGGCTGTTGATACTGGAAATTGCTTGGCCTAGATGAACCAACGGGATTGTGAACCTGTTGGTACTAGACATTACTTGATCCAGCAGGACCAACAGGGTTTTGGATAGTGCCAGAAGAAGGCTGGTTTGTGCCAACCATGTGAGCTGGTGAGATAATCACATTGGTGGTGCCTGACACCATATAAACACTCAGATTCTACCCCTCAGGTAGTGGCAGAAATTGGCCACTTAATTGAGGGATCGAAGAACTGACAGTAACATTCTTTGAGATTGTCAGTTGAACTGGATGGGTGACTGGGACAGGCGATACAAGAGGGTTTGGGATAGTGGGTTGCACCGGGACTAAGGTAACAGTCTATTGGGAGGTTAGGTTCGCAACGAACGAACTTGTAGTAGGCATGGCACTAGACGCCCAAACAAGGTTATGGTAAAGTAATGAGGCACTAGGTGTACCTGAGACCAATTGTGCCAAAGTCACATAATTAGGCGGTAAATCTCGATACACACTGATGGGAATGCTCCCTGTATAGGGAAAACCTTCAAGAGGAAATTGATGTTCATCCTCCTCGACATTGTGTGGAGTAGAAACTTCCAACTCATTCGGAGAGGTAGCTGGAGCATCACCTTCGGGTTCCATAGCTGGGAACAAATGACAACGAACGACTGAAGATGTACGAGGGGATAATTCTAAAGGAATACCTAGTTGATCGTATAGACTGTATGGATGCTGTGGTGATATCACAACAGGTTCTAACAAAGGATATATAACCAGTACAAGCTGACCATTAGTAGTCAGCTAACTCTCAGGAGGTTAGATGGGATTGTCCGAAGATTCCAGGGAAATATCAATAGGTGATCTAGTATCTGAAGTAGGAGGAGGATGAGATGACAAAGGTTGAATGCTTAGAATGATTCATAGTTCAACACCTTGGTCCTCGAGTGACTTTGGTAATTCAGGAAAAGGTTCCTCAGACAATCTTTCAGACGGAGGAGAGGAAGAGGAACTAGTTGAACTAGATGGTTCAACCACAAAGAACTTGTCTTAGTTAACAGGAAAAGAGAGATAAATTTCAAGACTTTAAAATGTTCTTTAAGGAAACTCATGATTTGGTCTAGAAAAGACTAACAAGATGTTATAAGATCGTGGGCAATCAATTTTTTAAGACGCATAAATAAACTGGTGCTCTTTCATGTTTTAAGAGTCGAGAAAGAAACAAAGATGACTCTATCACTTTCGATTGGAAACGAGCTTGAAAGGACAAGCACCCAGATGATATTTTAAGTTTAATGAGTCAAAAAGATCAAATGACTACTCTGGATGATCTAGGTAAAAAGGATTACTAGGCAACCGTGAACTGCAGAATACATCCTGGCGAACCGAGAAGTACAGGTAGACAATCTCCCCGAATGTTGTGTTCGGTGTATCACGTTTGCAAGGCAGCCGAATCAACTTCCCATGGATAAAGGATTGTAGTCTAGAGGGGTCTCCCGTTATATACTCGATGGTATAGGGAGGACAAATCTGTACTAGTGCTATCCAATGCCGAAGCTAACGATAGCTGCTAGGTTTAAAGATGCCGGAAAATGTCTCTAGCCTAGACCTTCTAGATGTGATCGTTAGGTTTCAAACGCGCGTTAGGTTAATTGAGTTCATTTTAAAGTTTATCTTGAGTTATGTCTCAGTTTTCAGGCCTTAGCGATGTGACTCAAAAAACCCTAAATGCAGCGAAATGAGACAAGACCCTTTCAATTTGATGAATAGTCTACACTAGAGAGGGTAGAAAACACAATCAAATGCAAAAAACCAAGCAACCGAAAGAAAAATGATTTTTCACTACTTCATTTTTCGAGAAAATAAACTAATGAAAAATACATTCCAATTCCTAATTTCTTAACAAGTACACTCTAATAGTCCTTTCAAAAGCAAAGAGAATTATTTTCTTTTCAAATGCCAATGCAATCCTAGTTTTCAATGATGTTAACTATCGTAACATATTGATGTAGCAAACTAGAATTTTGTACTTTTCATGAAATGAAAAAATGAATTTCTCATAAAACACTTCAATGAAATTTTTTTCGATACAATCGATTCTCAAGAAAATGAAAAACATGAGAAGAGAATCTCTTTCAAAGTAATGACACAATAGCCTTACCAAAAACAAGACAAGCAATGTGATCTATGCCGGAAGAGAGATGTTTAGACAAGTAAACGAAACTCTTCAAACCTAGGTAATGGAGATCAAAGTCATAGAAGAACCATAAATGAAATGCAAGGAGTAAATGCACCAACAACTTGACTCACTGAGTCCACAATTAGCTGAATGGATGACAATCTAGATTCCCTAGTGCCACTAACCATCCAATGACCCAAAAAATCAAGCGAAAAACTGACAAATCAACAAGCAAACAAACCAAATGAAAAGAAACTTTCTAGTCAGGGGGATGATGGTCTAAAAAACTTACAAGGTAGAAATCATGAGAGAAAAACACACTGGCAAAGATCTGGGGCAAACCCTAATATTCACTTACAGGCATCAACGCAACTACCTAACTGACAACAAGCGCCATAAGGGGGTCGGTGTGACTATTTCTCAGCATATCGCACTGACTGACGCGACTGACAGCAAATTAAGCACACTGAGTGAGGATGCTAAGAAAGAAATAAAAATTTTCAAAAGTTGGGACTAGACTTGCTACTATAAATTTCAAAACCAGAGTAGTAAGCAAGGGAAAACAAACAGAACTAAAGGGAAATGGAAAAACTAGAAAATTTCACACAAAACCATGAAATTCCAAGCAAACAAACAAAAGGATTGGTTCCCCAGTGGAGTCGCCAATTTGTGGTGAAGTAAAATTATGAGTACAGACACAAACAATTCCTCTAGCCTGATAGCGGGTCTAGCCACTAACAAGACATTCTATGGAATATTTCCTTGGGTTAGAACCAATTATGAGGGCCTACCTCTTAGAATGCTTATCCCGTTTGGTGATGACCTTGCTTTCTCGCTTTAGCTATCTCCTGTTTCCTTCTTCGAACACCTGAAACAAGTAAACAACAACACACAACAAACGTGATAATAGACAAATTGTAATTCAACCTACTTAACAAGTCAAGAAACATTAAGCCATAAACATGTGAGCTGACACAATATGTAGGAAATCAATCGATAGTTGCATATATATTGAATCAAGAAGAAATTACAACCATTATCTTGATGTTGCTGTTCTCCTCCGACAAAACCAGGTTCCCACACACTTCTGTTAGCATTTCTTGATGGCGTAAACAATGATAGTTTTAAGGCTCTTCCATTTAGGTTTCACATGAAACAAAATTCACACTTCTCCCTCACACACAACTAGAGAGCTACAACTATGAATAGCTTGCTTGTTTACTCCAAACTTAATTAACACTAGCACACCAACATTAACACTAAGTTGTGCTTTAGAAAAAGGGAGGTTTATATAGCATGAATGGATGGGAGATAGTTCCTCTTCTCATGGGAGAAGGTCTTATCTCTTGAGGTAGTTCCATCCTTATAGGAGAAAGGAGCCCAAACTGACATCCTCGACTCCATCTGGCTCAACCATTTACCAGACTTCCGTTACAAAGCTTCTAGAGCTGGAAGCTTCGAATCCTTATTTAAAAAACTTCCCAAAAGAGAATCATCGTGACTAAAATAAAGATCAATCGCTCCGGTTGGCGCTAGGGATAGTGTTAATCCCTGCATATTGGCACGAGGAGGACAAAGGTCATTAGCGTCGGTCTTGTAAACTGGGAAAAACAGAAGATTTTTGGGAAATAGTACAAAAGGGAATTGTTTTGCTCATGAAGAGGGACACAATGGGAGTTTCTTCATGAAGGGAAAGCATGTAGGGTTCACTGTAGAGGTCCTCTAGGATAAAGGAATGGGGAGTATAGGTATAATGACAAAATGTTGTGTAACAGGGATCTGCATCATTCATCTTCACTCATGTAAGAAACCTGTCTCTACTAGAGTCATGCAAAAACAAATTTGGTAGATCATAAATATATGGCTATCAGCATCATGACATCAATCTTTCATCAAAGGTTAGACCCAAAGCAACAGATAGATCTCAAAGATTATGAACACAATATCACTTTCTACCAAGTCACTCCGTCAAGTTACTGCATCCAGTTTAACCATATGCCTTCAAGACAAGACCACAGGTAGTAAGACATTTGTAATATCAATTTTACAATTGTACCTCTCACATCAAGGTTATCATGCTCTTCATGACCAATGATATCAAATTAGGTCATTCAATAAAGATTTATCAAAACAACAAGAGTCTCAATCACTCTTTCCATATGCTTTCATCATGCTTATCGCAACCATTACCAATAGACTCATGTATAGGAGTCAATGAACTATCCTTCTATCCATCATGATAAGCATCAATAATATAATTTTCTAGAGCCAAGGTACTAGCCTTCTTTATAGGATCAAGATATCCAACAGATAGATCATAGATTTTAGCCAAACATCAAGAGTATCAATGTATCAACATTAGATAGCCTCAAAGAATTCAAGAAGGTCAAAATGTTCAACACTGAGTGCATCATTTCATCATAGAAGACATATATCCAAGTCACTTTCATATGCATGTATGAGCCATTAAAGAAAGAGGCATTCTCATTATACCTTAGGGCTTACTGAGCCAACAAATAAAACACGACATACCATGCATACCTTTTGGTATTCAAATACCTGAGCCCCTACTCATTAGACATAGGCTGCTTGAAGCACTTTTTAATCTTTTCATCAAGTACCTCTTTGTTTATTTCTAGATTTGCATCTCAAAATGATCCCCAAGAAGGATCTACTCATCACATCTCATCAAGGAGATTAGAAACATCCGTATACTCAAATACATATGCAGGAAGTACAAGAAATAAAAATAATCATCACATCTATAAGTCTAACAAGTAAGAAGCATCATAAGTCAAGAAATACTTATCTTCAATGAGAGGTGATCCTTTCCCTCTTGAACCAATCTTCAAGAGCCATCAATGTCCATGGTCCATATAGCAATGTTGCCTTATGGCTTCATCAAATCTCCCACAAGTGCTTAAGCATCTTCACATAGACCATGCTAGAGTTGCATACATCAAATATCAAGTATTTACCATAAACCAGGGTTTTCTTCAAACCCTATAATTCTTTTAGGTATCCACCATCCTCTTCATGCTTCCATAAAAGTTGTCATCATTGGGGTGATCTCCATGAATTTTCTTCATGCCAACTTTGATACCATGTTAATTTTTCTTAGGGTGACATTTTTCTTTGCTTTAATAATTACATTTCATCATTAATACATTAATTTCACCCCATATCATTATTGCATTATTCATATCTACACCATTATACATCAACATATGTAATTACATAGAAAGAAACAACATGACTATCATCATCATCATAAATGCAGTGGAATATAAAAGGAATAGTAAAAGAAAACATGCACACACATAGAGACACCAGGGTTGGTTCGAGACCCAAGAAAAATTCACTATGGGGAAACCCTTGCAAATCTTCTTCTTCTTAGATCGTCATCAAACGATGCAGCAAAAGAGAGTACAATGATCCATAACTTTATCTATGCAACAAAACAATAATTATATCTATGAAACCGATCTAATCATGTTAGGAATCAAAACCCTCATACTGATGGCTATAATGTGCTGTCACAAAGTGATGTCAACTGTTGTATACCGGTGTCACTGTGCCGAACACTACTAAGTACTGTTGTCATTGTTAATGAGTCCAATACATATGTTTGTAGTAGATACTAACAAATCAAATCTACAGATCTACAAATCCATATAACATTAGAGAGTAACCTAGATCTACCAGATCACTAAAGTCAACTGAAGCTAAGATGTCAAACCCTAGATCTAAACTTTGATTGCTCTCATCAACACTGTCTATGTGCGACCAAAACTCCCTAGTTGCTCTCTCGGATATTGTGTGAGGGTGACTGTGACTACTCAACCACTCTGAGGAAGACTCTATGCATGTGAATGGGGTGGAAAACACCTAAAACCGTTGGTCACTCCCTTGAAGTTTCTGTGCATGCTTCCAGGATAGCTTGGTCACTCTCAGGACCATTCTATGCGAGCGACTGGGGACTGATACATAAAGATCTATCTCTGAAGCCATAGTCACTCCCATAAGCCTCTGTGCCAGTGTCCAAGGGTATATGGTCACTTTTATAGGCTTGTGTGCTTGTGTCTAGGGACTAAAATGCCCAACTCTATGCTAACAACCGAGATCCAAAAAACCCTAACCCAAAGCAAACCTTTCGCCTATGATTTTAGACCCTCGTACGAACTCCTTCCGTCGAACCTGTGCGAACCAAGAGAAAATAGAAGAGAACATGTGTCCAAATGATCTTGAGGTCTCTTCTATTTATAGGTTTTCCGAAGGGTTCACTTGGGTTTAAGACTTACCCAAGAAGTTACACATGTGGTTAGGGTCGCCCCATTCCATAATACATGTATGAATAAAATAATTCATAACTCAAATTTCACTTGACCAAATTGGGTGATCTTTAGGTTGATTTTGGTCCTCTTAATAAGAGGAATCTAATGCAATCATCATCTCATCCATTTGAGCTGTCCAAGGTGGGTTTGACCGTAGTTTCAAAAATTAACATCCGTGATTCCTTCTTGGCAGATGTGGAAGCATCCTTTCTCCCCACTTACCAAACACTCTTCTTGGGTTGAAAAGTCTCCCTCTGAATACACAAACTCCCACTAGAACTCGACTCCCTTTGAGCCTCTATAATCTGGACCTTCTTCTCTGAAACTTGTACCTTCCCCTCTAAAACCTGCACCAATACTTGCTTCTCTGGAAGCTATACTTATTTCACCTGCTTCTTCTCCCCATGATCCATAGGCTTGCCCACCAGTCTATATAGATCATTCTCTCTAACTCCAAGCACAATACTTGCAGATCTAGAGCCTCTAGGATTAAGTCTTTCCTTCCCATCTTGGAACAAGACTTCAAACCCCTTCTTCTCGATCATCGAGACATATATCATGCTATATCTGTGTCCTGATACAAACAAAACATCTTGGAACCACATCACTCATCTTGTCTCCATCTTGAATGGCACAACTCCCTATTGGCTTCGGGACTTAGATCCAGGTTCGAAGTTAGGTTGCGCTAACCAACAAAATCTATATCACCAGCCCTTTTGACAACAATCCGTGCAGAGCAGATCACAGTCTCACCTGAGGTAATATGGTGGATTCTAGAACCAAATTTCTGTATCCAGAGGGGTGTGAAGTGTGGCTGTAGGGTTCCTTCTGATCTACGACTTAATCCAACCTTCACAGACTATTAACTTCAAAAAACGCAGTCGTAAAACTGTTTCCTTAATTAACCGATTCATAATCTACATGTAACTACTTCAATATGTATTATTCAACATAAATAGTAGTATCCAGGTCTTTGCGACGCAATTATATGGAAAATATGCTACAACGAACAACATTCAAGAATAAGTACGAAAACTCTAGAACAGCTAATAAAATACATATATGGTTCCAAATCTTATTTTATTACTTCAATTCTTTGATAGTACATACTTCTGACCCTGTGCACTCAGCTACCAAGGCTTGCGCACATAGTTGTAGACTTACCAAGGTCTTCGTGCACATAGTAGCGGGAGCCTTCCACTTTGCTTGAATATAGAAGATAAAAGACTCGAGCCACAAGTATCACAACATCACATAACATAATGCCTTAGACAAGCTAAGACATCCCTTTATATACTTTTTCCTATTACAATACCATGGTCCGCAAACCATGGGCAGAGCTCAAAACAATACAAAAACTAAGCTCAAAATAATACAAAAATTAAGGGGCTTTAACCTTCCTAAAACCCCTTGATGCCTAATGACCCGTGTGTCGCGATCCTTAAAATGCAAAGGCTTTTACAAAACTTGGTCAAAATTGGACTTAGGGGACCCCGTACCAACAAGCCCCCAACAGAAAGATGTGACTTGTCCTCGAGTCGCTTCTTCCTCGATATTTGTAGGTTCTTCGCCATTCTCAATTCTTCATAGATGGTCTGGTCCGACATTTAATCTACCTAGCTTTATGATTAATTCAAAATCATACTCCTGGAAGAGCAGTAGCCATTGAAAAATCTTCCCCCCCAACATAGGCTTGTTGATTAGGTACTTTAACGAAGAATCATCTATGAACATTTTAAAGTGCGCACCTAATAGATAATGTATGAATTTTTGTAGTGCATATACCATGGCCAACCTTTCGCACTCAGTTGTAAAATAATTCTTCTCCTCCTTCGAGAATTTTCGACTGGAAAATGAAATTGGGTGGTCATTATTTCCTTCACCTGGCTGGGTCAATACAACACCTAAAGCTATGCATGAGGCATCTACGTGGACATGAAACTCTTTCTTCCAATATGGAAACACCATAATTGGAGAAATAAGCATATTTTCTTTCAAAAGATCAAAGCTCCTTTCGCAATCCCCATCCCAACAAAAGAGAATGTCCTTTCTCAACAATTTCTCCATTGGCGCAGTGATTTGCGTGTATGTATTTATAAACTTTTGATAATATCCCATGTGTCCTAGAGTGGTGCAAAACTACTTCAGGTTATTCGATGGATCTAAATTGATGATAACAACAATTTTGGCAAGGTCGACCATCAACCCCTACTTGCACACAACATGCACCAACAATATTCCATATGGTACAGAGAATATGCACTTCTTAAGGTTCAACGATATTTGGTATTTTATGCAAACATCCAACATTAAGCGTAGGCTTGACACATGCTTCTTCAGTAACCCAAACAAAGTCCATTCATCTAAGTACACTTCCAGAAATTTGTGGATAAACTCCTTAAGTATTACGACGAACACCCTAGATAATATCGCATGTGCATTTTTCAACCCAAACGACATT
Organism: Pinus taeda; assembly: GCA_000404065.3. Classification (NCBI taxonomy): domain Eukaryota; kingdom Viridiplantae; phylum Streptophyta; class Pinopsida; order Pinales; family Pinaceae; genus Pinus; species Pinus taeda. Next base: position 71,941 of record APFE031648994.1, on the reverse strand, counting down.
ACAAAATACTAAAATGATCCCCATTCGATGGAAAATGTTGTCTTAATTTGATCTTCTGGTGTGATCTTGATATGGTGGTATCCTGAAAATCCATCCGTGAAAGAATAAGCCTCCTGTCCTCCTACATTTTCTAGAACTTCGTTAGTGAACGACATAGGGAAGGGATCATTTACACAGGTGTCATCCAACTTCTGGAGATCCACGTAGATCCTTATTTCACCTTTGGTCTTCTTTTCTTGTACAACCATTAGACTTACCCAGTCAAACTCTTCTATTGGCTCAATTATCCATGCCGTGACCATCTTATCAAGTTCTTCCTTCACCTTCTCTTTGTATTTTCGGTTAAGCCGATATGAACGCTGCTTTATAAGCTTAGCATCTAGTTTCAACGTGATTTTCATAACGCCGAGATCTCCTGCAATACATTTGAGTTCAAAAAAATTCATCAGGAATAATTCCTAATATTCATGTAGTAGCTCAGAAACTTTATCAACTGTATCTTCATCCCAATAATCATCGATGCATGCAAAATTTGGTGCTTCCTCAGTCCCTATATTTATCTACCTTGTTTTCACTGGTTGTGTCACATTAGGTATCTCAGCATCCAATCTTACAACCTCACACTGTCCTTCTGATTCATGGATATTAATGTTGCACAAATCTTCTTCACTCTCTTCCACAGTTATGTTGTAATGTTCGAGCATGTGCTGCACCTGCACATTCCAATCCAGTTGAACCCAAGCCAACCTTTCAGTTGGTATTCTGAAAATAGTTGCATGGATCTCTTGAAGGGCATCAACTATACATTCAAACCCATCCTCAAAACTAAAATTCAGTATAAATATTTCATTCAGTTCATGCCAGTCAATGGTGCCATGGCGTAGTTTTGTTTCAAGATACTAGTTCATAGGTATTACATCTAACATGTGGAAAAAGATATGTACCCATTCTGGTTGTGGTTCTTCACCCCATGCAATAGTCCAATGAAACAGATGCTCGGGCGGGTCATTCTTTCCAGTATAATTTTCTACAAGTCTCATATTCGCATACTCGGACCTGATCCTTATCAATCTTTGAAATTCCCTCCAATATGCTATATTGTGTTTGTGCATGCCCCACCATCGCGCAGGTGTAGACCGCAGAGCTAAATCTAGAGCTTGGAACCTTTCTTCCTCTGGGACATCTCTTTCAAATTCATCTAAAAGGATAAAGACAACCCCTATTCCATCATAGTATGATAAGTTACGTACCTCTGATGAGATATAATGAAGATATTTTGCCAGCTATTGCAACGCAACATAGAGACTTCATGTAATCAGTTCTGCCAATGCTCCATTTCCTCATCAGAGTCTAAAACGCAGGAACTATCCTTCTCCCATCTATTTCTTCCATATGCAGTGGGATTAATATAATCTTCATTTCACACAGTTAACTTGTAGATGTGCTCAATACCCTCATTGTCATAATATTCATGGATAAGTTCTGTGTATCGCACTCCTTCAGAGGGATCTAGAGGAACAACAACCCTCATTCCGTTAATCTCAAATACCATGCTTCGTCGTTTCAAGTTAATTATAGCATCGATATCAATTTCCTAGTCAATTCTTAGTAAATCTGGGAAAGGATTACTATCATATATGATCTCAGTGACTTCAAAATATGCTATCACACTAACTCCCTCAATATCTACAACGACCCCATGTAGTCGACCCATCAGAATAATCTTTTGTTGGTTCACCATGCACAACTATATTGATGACCATTGTAACTTTAGCTGTCCCATTCGCTCCCATGTCTGCTTAGGTAAGATGTTCACATTTGATCCTAGATCCAAGATTACTTGATCCATTTCAAATTCTCCAATTTGAGCAGTCAATCTCATTTGTATGTCTGTTCTTTTTTTGTTTCCATAGATCTTATTTATTGCGTGCTGTTCCATTCAAGGCTTTTCTTTTCCAGCACAGTTGTCAATCAACTCTTGTAACCCTTCCACTGGTTTTTGATCTCTTAACAACTTCATGCAGGTTTGTAGAAAGGACTTCAAAACAATCGAATCGGGATTTTCTGTCGCTGTTTCAGGCTGGTTCTTATGTGGAATTAACTACACTGGTTTCTTCGATGTTGAAGCGAAACTTTTCTTCACCAGCATGAAAGTTTCCTTTACTTTCTGCATATTGAACCCAATGTTCTTAATTCCATATTTCCTAACCCAGGTATCGGCCTTAGGCTATTCTCCTTCTACTTTGCCAACTTCTTTAGCTGCGCTACTTCGTGTTCTCACCATGTTTATACTCGGATCATCCTCGTGAGGCTCCGATCTCATCATCTGCAGGTTCTGCGCAAAATGCTGGTTCTTATTTTCCTGCATCATAGCCATTAAAAAGGGACAATTTTCAATCACATGATTGAATTTTCTAAAATACTTCCAAGATAGACAAGTGGGGTTCTGAAAGTCCCGAGGAAAGTGTCCTACTTCGCCCCGGCCTCGTCCTGCACCTCCTCCTCGACCACGTCCTTGGACCTGCAATCCTCCATGGCTTGCAGGTGAGCCTTTATTTCCTTGTCTGTGACTTTCAACTTTGCATCCTATACAATGTAGTCTTATCCATCATTAAGGTGTATCTACAACAATTACTCTCATTGTGTCCTATTGATTGGAAAAAATTGCAAAAAAACTACTTGGGTGTCTGCACATACTTCTGCAATAACTAACAATGATTTGTGGGATGTTGGCCTGCAACTCTGCAAATGTTGCACCATATACTTGATCCAACACCTTGTCTTGTACTTGTTTTTGGATTTAGAGGATTAGGACCTCCAACCACTATATAATCAAGATACACGAGACATTGATCTTTATAATGACCTTTCGCATTACATTTCAAACACCATACTTCTAAGCATATGTCTCATCCAACATCTTTTCCCTTCTTTAACCCTTGGATCACCATGTGAAAACTTGCGAGCTGCGACTTGATCTGTTGGATCCTATATGCGTATCCTGGATTGGAGATGCTTCTAACTTCATCGTGATCTCTAAGGCTTCAACTTGTGCGTTGATCTTTTGATGTGACAATGGCAGTCTTAGATGTGGCAACAAAGCAACTATGTACCATTCTTTATGTACTTCATCAGTAATATGAAAATTCCATTGACTGATTAGAAACTTTAGCCTTTGGTCTAATTCCCATGCACGTTCATCAGGCTCTTGCTTGATTTCCTTCATCTCTATACAACACTGCGATTATGACTTTGACTTTTTGAATTATGAATTCAGGTTTGTCTTTGTCTCAACCATCGTAATAGTGGGATTCATCATGCTATACTTTACATACGAAGACAACGCTCTATTCTACAGTGTTGTGATAAGTTGGGTCTTTTTCATATCATCATCATTAATCTGTTGTCCTTTTCACACAACTTCTACGACAAATCAGAATTTTTTAGGGTCTTCTAATATTAGACCCTTGAACACAAACATTTTCACTGTATTGGCCATATTAAATCGCGAAGGTGGAGGTGGAGGTGTGGGTGTATGCAGTGGAGATGGGGGTGGAGGGGGAGTGGATGGATGGGGAATCCAAGACATACCCTAATTTCATGACTGCGAGACTCCTACAGGTGTACTAGGGTTACTCCTTTCTTCATCATTGTCTGAATCACCTAATAGAGGATTGTAACTAGTTTCAGATCTGTATATTTTCTCACTTCATGTAGTCCCAAGCTGGATTTTATTAAAAATCAATTCACTCACATACACCCTTTTCAAACAATAAAATTTTAATCCATAGCTTTAATGAGTTCATGAACTTACCTTGCGGTCCTTTGAAAAACCTTCGCTCGGCTTCGTTATAAGATACTGATGTGTCAATTGTGATATTTGTGATGAATCCTGCAAGAATTCTATTGATCCAGAAGTCTACAGCTCTTGTGATCCTACTATCAGTCTCTTTGAGCTTCTTTACTAATTCTGGGGTCCAAACAAGATTCTTATCATGCTTTCAGTGAGGCTGACTATTAACTAATTTTTCAAGCCACTCATACAATTCATCAGGGAAAGAACAAAAAAAGATCTCGTGTTGTTCTGTATAAATGTACCTTTGTAACCAAGCTTCTATTGGTAAGTGCAAATTTCTGTTTTCCTGTAATGCAAACTCTCGTTCCTTTCACCCAACCCAATTATGAATTTCCTTCTTAGTCGGATGCCACATCAACATCCCTCAAACAAATTCTGATCCTGACAACAGAACCATTTGTTGGCTTCGGGGCTTAGACCCAGGTTTGAAGTTAGGCTGCGCTAACCAATAAAACCCTATATCACTGGCCCTTTCGGCAATGACCTACACAGGGAGATTGTAGTCTCACTCGAGGTAATATGGGGGGATGCTAGAACCATACTTTTGCATCCAAAGGGGTATGAAGTGTGGCTGTAGGGTTCCTTCTGATCTAGGGCTTAATTCGACCTTCGCGGACTATTAACTTCAAAAACACAGTCGTAGAGAAATTTCCTTACTTAACAGATTCATAAGCTACACATGAATACTTCAATATGTATCATTCAACATAAATAACAATATCCAGGTCTTCACGATGCAATTATATGGAAAATATGCTACAACGAACAAGATTCAAGCATAAGTATAGGAACTCTAGAACATATAACAAATCATAAATATGCTTCCAAATATTCTTTTATTACTTCAATTCTTCGATAATACAGACTTTTGACCCTGCGCACTTAGCTGTTGGGGCCAGCGCACATAACTGTAGAACTACCAATGTCTTCGTGCATAGCAGTAGGAGCCTCCCCCTTTGCTTGAATACAAAAGATAAAAGACTCAAGACACAAGTATCACAACATCATAAAACATAATGCCTTAGAAAAGCTAAGACATCCCTTTATATACTTTTTCCTATTACAATATCATGGTTTGCAAACCATGGGCGGAGCTCAAAACAATACAAAAACTAAGGGGCTTTTACCTTCATAAAACCCCTTGACTCCTAATGACTTGTGCGTTGCACGTTCTGCTCCTTAAAATGCGGAGGATTTTACAAAACTTGGTCAAAATCGGACCTAGGGGACCCCGTCCCAACACTCCCGATCCTCAGATCTCTTTCTAACTCTTGTTGTCCAACACCATGTGAAACTTTGAGTCCCATTTAGCTAGAATCTCAAACACCTCCTGTTTCCTTGTCATATGTTTACACACACCACTGTCCACGTACCATCCATCCTCATCGATAATACCCTACGAGAATTGAGAGATCATAGAAAATTCCTTCTCCTCCAATCTTCTAGTGAGAGCATCTATCTCAGTAGAGGTGGAAACATCGACAACCTGCTTCCCTTTCTTCTTCTCATCATCTCCCTTCTTCTTCATTGGAAATCTAAAAAAAAAATGACCCATCTCTACAAAGTTGAAACACTTGACTTTACTCAAGTCCTTCTTCTGCTTACCCTTCATTCATGCTGCAAGTGCCACATCATCATTGAAAGTTTTCTTCTTTGGATGAAGATACTCAGTTCGTAACTCTTCTTGAATGAAGTCATCCCACAACCTATTCTATTCTGGAAACTTCTCTCTAGAAATGATACCCTTGATGAAGGGCTTCCATTCCTTGGTGAACCCTTTCAAATAAATCCTCACCATATTAGAATCTAAAATAGTCACACCGACGACACCAAACTCATCTTTGACATGAGACAATCTAATCAGAAACAAAGTCACTCCTTCACCCTGTATAATCTTGGTGGACTTCAATTCTCCTCCAATACCAGTACCCAGTTCATTCTTATTCTTGAACAAATTATGAAGAGCTATCTTAGCATCTCATGTGTGATGTTTTTCCCAAACAAATGAGGTATTAGGGGATCCTTCACACCACCAAGGATGATCAATATCACTCTCGTATCCAAATCCTCGTACACTTCCAGCTCCTTTGGGTCAGTTGGCTTCTTGATGGCTTTCTTGACAAACCTCCAAATCCAGTTGACCTGCAAGACCAACTTTATAATTTCCTTCCATGAAATATAGTTGGACAACCCCTCCAACCTATCCTCAGACTAGAGACCAGCTTGCAACTTCGACATTGTAGTGAGCCCTTCACTTACAATGTGACCAACTCCCTCTTAAGTTGTACTTCACTGTGCACTCTGATGATTTTACTGTCTTCCAAAGTAGCTCAGACACACTGTTAGGTCCCTATAATACTAGTGATTCCCCCATTAATATATTAATTTTATCCTTTATTTTTATTTTTGTGCCCCTATTGTCCCCATATTGTTATTATTGTGCCACATAGAAACCCAATATTGTTATTTTTGTGCCCTTATATTATTATTGATATGTCGGCTTGATTATATTTTGACCCCTTAGAATCCTATATATAGAAAGAATGTTTTGTCATTTGTATCATCGAAGAATTTTTCATTTTTTTAATGTGAATGAGGTTTCCCCCTCCAATAGGCTGATTTTGAAGTCGGTGATGTATCTTTTCTTTTATTTTGTGAGTTGGTTGCATAAGATTTGGTATTAGAGCTTTGGATTCTAGGGTTTCGCTGCTCCAAACAGGTCATCGTGGAATTTTCGCTATAACTTTGTTTATACGATGTTTCAGAATCTAAAATTAAAAATCAATTGAGATGAAATCTATATGAATCTCGGGTCCAAATTTCAGATCTTGTCTCGCTATATATTAGGAGATATGATCCAAGGTAGTTAGGGTTTTTGCAGGTTCCCAAATTATATCTCAAACATGTGACCTGGGGAAATCATCATACTTTCTCTCTGAGCATCATATTGAAAATTTGTAAAACGATACAAAAAGAGGACAGACTTTAGTTTTCTGTGTATCGGTTTCATGTCCGAAGATTGAAACAGTGACACATGGAACTTCGTACAAGTTCACTCTAATCTATAATTAGGTCATCATGGGAGATTTGGCATAACTCGTTTTTGGAGAATCCAATCTTGATCAGAATTGTGGGGTTGGAACGAGGACGCAGAGGGCTACCATAGGAAAATATTTCAGACCTGGGAGATCCATAATTACAGAGATAAAACAAATTCAATATGAAGCTCCTATAAAACCAAAAAATGTGTGTAGTCTTTTTAAAAATTTGCATAAGTTTGGTTTAAAAAATTAGTTTGAAGGAATTCAGAGGACATAGTGAAGCATAATTATCATTAATTGATGCCCTGGAGAAAGGAATTGGAAACACCTAGTAAGAAACTTGAAATATCTAGCATGACTCGTGAAGAAGAGGAAGAAATGCAACATGATATATCAAAATTACGAGACCAAGTGCAACAAATTTCACTCTCACAAAAAGTAACATAAGCTAAGATGGATGGTTTAAAGAAAGGCATGGAAGCTAATATGAATGGCATGGAATCTAAGATGAATGGCGTGGAATCTAAGATGGATGGCATGGAAGCTAAGATAGAAACAAAACTTAAAGGCAACATGGAAGATTTGAAGATAGATTTGACAAAGTTGCTACAAGAAATGCTTACTAATGGCGAAAGGGTAGTAAAGGAAACTCACGATGAGAACAAAAGAAATGCTAATCATGATTTCATAGACTCTAACATTAGATTAAAGGCCCACCATGTTCCAAAAATATATATGAGGAAGTTTGATGGCAAGGATCTCGTAACATGGATACTACAGATGGATCAATATTTCAATCTCCATAATGTGCAAAACACATGAAAGGTACGCATTACAAATTTATATTTGGAACCCAATCAATTTTTATGGTATCAATGGCTTTTCTCTTGTAAACAAATTGTCACTGGGGAAATTTTTACGGAAGAAATGATAGCACATTATGAGAATACAAAAAAAAAACACCTTTTTTAGCCAATTGATAAATCTCAAACAAAAGGGTTCAATGATGGAGCACATTGAGGAATTCCAAAAATTGAATATAAGGGTAAAAGATATTCCAGAAGAGCATAGGATTGATGTGTTCATAGGGACTTTAAAGGATATCATCCAACATGTGGTTTGCCTTTGGGAACCTGATTCATTGGAGAAGGCATTCAGGTTGGCAAGAAAAATTGAAAGAAAATTATGGCAACAAGGAAGCCTACCAATCACAACTATAAAAATGGAAGTGTTGTTTCCCCTA
>APFE031648994.1:29992-62617 GCA_000404065.3 Pinus taeda | reverse complement strand
TTTTTTGATGATATACTAATATACAACAAGTCTTGGAAGGATCATGTTCAACATGTTGACAGGGTGCTCAAACTATTGCAGGAGAAACAATTATATGCAGAATGCTCCAAATGTTTCTTTGGTGTACAAGAGGTGGAATATCTTAATCATATTTATCTCATGAAGGTGTTAAGGTAGACCCTAGCAAAATTAAAGCCATTAAGGAATGGAAAATCCCCACATCCATAAAACATCTGCGAGGATTTCTCGGGTTGACAGGGCATTATCGCAAGTTTGTTAAGAATTATAGGAGAATAGTAGCACCTCTAACAATATTATTGAAGAAAGATGCATTTTCATGGACTCCAGAAGCAACGAAGGCCTTTGAACGTCTGAAATTCCCATGATCTTGGGTCTAGGATAGAATATTAGAATCCCTGATGCTACCAAACCAAGAATCTCAACAAAAACTACATAGCTTAAAGTATAAAGCAGTAAATCACACATGCACAAGTATAGACATTTTTTTTACAAAATATTGTACACATATGTATAAATACCTAATCTTCGTTATATTCAACCAAATGAATAATAAAACTATGTAGGGATCCCATACATGGATACAAGATACAATGAAAATCTCGCTACAGTCTCAATGTCGTATCTTGTCTTGCTAGTCATTCACTTCTGTTTTGATATCTAGCTACTCCTCAGTCCATTAAATGAAAACACATAGAGTCTCCAGGAGGGATGCCACCTATCATTTCTGCAAGTCACTTATGCTTCAATGAACACGAGAAGATTCAATCTTCTCTTCTAAGTTGGCCAAGAACCGAGCTCCAATCCGCTAATATAGCAGTCACTTTCATCCATCGAAGTGCTCCACATTAGGCTCCAATATTCACCCAACCTTCAGCTGTCAATGTCACTTTATGAATACTTGTCAAGGGTTACTTTGGGTCATCAAGGCACTTCCCTCCACCAATCCAATGTTCCCAATAATCCACTATGAAATTTTCTCCTTGTTGAGGTTTCCAACCACCCAAGTCAACCTCAACACATGGCTTCCACAGGATACAAAAACTGTCCAAACATGGACCATCCAACTAGCAACCAACTCATCACTATCTCATTAACAAGTACATACCTTCATGGGATGACACTTTTGTAGTTCTGTGGTCTGGTTAGGGCACAATAGACCTCCACGTTAACCCTCCCAATTTGCTACCTAAGCTCCTTTATGACTGTAACTATCCTTCCTTGATGAGTTGCTCCTACACACTAGCTGCAAGGCCACTTCCCATCCCTTTGTTCACACTTTCGGCCTTCTCTAAGATGGTGAAACATAACTCGGCCTGTTGTACCAATATGTTACCTCAATCATGGTCTGTCCACATGAAAACCTACCCAGAATCACCAATGTACTTTGACCTTATATCTTGCTCAAAATTCAGACCCAAAATAGAGGATAATAACACACAAATCATGCCTAGATTTTCCTTTAGGCTGGTGGCTTTCTTCCTATGGCAACTCGGCCTAATCACAGGTTTCAGACTTACCCCAAACAAAGACCTAAAACTCCTTCGTCCTCCTTCTCTTGAGATTGTCCTATTTCAAAGACAAATATTATGAGTTGATGCACTTTTGGATACTTTAAATGAGCCTCACACACCTTCTATTTATACACTTTAGAAGGGTCAACGAATAGACATGTCACTTGGCACATTCACACCAAACCAAGATGAATTATCTGCCAGGAATACATTTTTCAACTTCAAAAATTCATAACTCATGAAGGACGTCTCAAAATTTGACGATTCTCAAAGCTTTGGGTTCTCCTCGCCATCCTCTATCATCTCCATCCATCTCATGTCCAAAATGATCCATGGTTTTTTCCCAAACATCTTTGGGTGAAAAATCCCAACCTTGGGTTCCAAGCCCACAAGTGACTCTTGTGGTGCTCCACCCTCTAAACCCTGAACCCTAGGACTTGGAGTACCTCCCAAGCTACTCAGAAATCAGTTTCTCTTTGACTTTGACTGATTATTAGTTTCATAAGGGACATCTAACAATTTTGGTTAGGGGAGATGTTGGGTGTCCAAATTGGCACATTTTCAACACCCACTTGCAACCTTTTTGATGTCATTCTTCCACTTTCCTTTAATTCCTTGTGCAGTTTTCATCCATTACTACCCTATTTCTAGTGTAGGTACGAATAATATGTTTTTCACCACTTTTACACTTATTCTTATGCATTATGTTGCAAAATTGTCATATTTCATGCTAACATTGTCAGACATGAGAAACAGGTAGTGGTTGCAACTCCACAACGAGTGATTCCAACAAACACACAAGTGTTGCAACTCCTCTGTATTATTGCAACACCAACCTAAACTCCTTCATATCGCTACAACACTAGTTGCAACTCCAAAACCAGTGCTGCCAATCAACACATAGGTGCTACAACTCTTCTATGTTGTTGCAATACCAATTGTAGCTCCACAACAAGTGCCGCAAACTGACACATAGGAGATGAAAATCCTTAGACCAAAATAGGCAAGTGTTGTGACTCTCTTCCATGCCACTTTCGTAACTCCTTTATGTCGTTGCAACTCTAGCAAGGTCACTAAAGGGAATGTTGTAACTTGCCCGAGACCAACGAAGCTGCTACAACTCACGATTTCCTTGAATTTGCATTGTTGCAACTCCCATTGCTACAAATCTGACATACTATGCCAACTCGTCGATTAATGTTGTAGATGTACATCCAACATGAGTCTCTCATGATGGAAGGAGATGGAGGCAAGTGGGTGACCAATTAAGAAGGACAACACAACCTTTGATGACACCCAACTTATTCAAGTCATCTTTTGCTTGAATTGTGCCAATTTATGAATATGTTGTTGTAACAGGATGAACCACCTGATTCTCTCAAGTTGGTTGTCCAACTGTTCACTTAATTTAGATAACCGATATATTGTATAAATACCCGGCTTATTTCAAAGCCCAGGAGAGGATAAATAAAGGAAGGAATTACTATTGGTTGTTGTATAATTTTCTCTTTGTTGTAACAAAAAGACTCCCTTGTTCCAATTTCTTAGTGCCAATCTTGTGATCATGTGACTGAAGATTTCACAATACCTCATATAAGGAGGTAGGATCCCCTCCTTAACATGCTACTACTAAGTAGAATTAGTAGGTAGATGAGTATTTACAGTTCTATTAAATTACAATTAGTTTATATTGCCGCAATTCGATTAATTTACTTTTTGCTGCGGTTTTGTTAATTTCCTTGTGTTGCAACTATAATTAATTTCCTTCCTCTACAATTCTAACATTTACTTATGTTGCAGTCACATTAATCACTTGTTGTTGTAACTATAGGCTACATAATTCAAGGCACTGATTACTGGGTTAACGATTGGCTAACAAATTTGTGTGTTTTTGGGTTTTTTGGCTATTGTTGCAACTTGCATGTAGCTTACTTTTACTTTAGTTCAATAACAATTTACAATTGAGTTGTGTTATGTTTGCATACTGTTTCTGGGTTATTTGGTTGTCATTTGTTGCATATTAGGCATGTACCTTTACATCTTTGTTATAACAAACCAATAATATCATTATACTTGAACATGTCACTTTTATTGGTTGGTGTGTTCATTTTTCCGCAAGTTTGTTTACCTAAATTGTGATTTACTTTTCCCTGCAATTAAATTTCCTGTAAGAGTGCATTAACTCTTGTAAGTTTGGTGTGTTTAGTCTGATCAATGACCTATGAAAGCATCTTTATCTTGCACCGTGACAACCATCATATTACGACAACTTCATGACACATAATATTGTGCATGACAATTCACAAGTTCCAAACAAACCTCACATTGACAATTTAAAAGTACAACTCATCAATTGCTCACTAAGATAATTAGAAGTAATTGAAAATCCTGTTAGAAATCATAAGGGAATAAACAAGAAATTCCAATCAACCATGTGTTTAGAAAGATCATAGATTAATTAAGCCCCAACGCCCATCATTTCCTAAAGTAAAATTACATCTAGTTTCTTGACCTCAATTAAGAACCATAGGGCCAATTGTTTGTCTTCCCCCCCAGCCCATGGACATTGACAAAGAGGAGCTTCATTGAAAATTCCTTACAAGGGCATGACTAGCTCAAAGGGTCCCCATTATAGAGTTTTATTTTCCTTCATTTACTTCCATGACAACATCATTGTTCTTGTGAATGTTTTAAAGCATACCTCTAGTTAGCTAAGGATCCTCTTGAATCAAGTACAAATGCACTCCGAAATGTCCAAAAGGTCTCAACGACACCAATGACCTTTTCTTGGTCTAAAATTATACTACCTCCTTTGGAAGACTACTTAAACAGGTAGTAGAGTGCATCAATGAATCCATGATGTGAATATCTCAATAAGGTTTAGATGATTATTCTAGACCACTGCAAACCAAGTAGTTTTCCACTCTACTAACTACAGGAGAAATGCATATTCCCCACCCTTAGTAGTCTTAAGATGAACAAGAGAAAGTATAAGAGAATCCTTATCTACTTGTAACTTTATAGAGGCAATAGGAGGAGAGGGCACTTGAGACTTACCAGAATTGTCACATATGCACTGCATTGAAAGAGAAGTCAACAATCCCTTTGCCAAGAGGGAGAAATTATAGTGTGGATAAGAGGGAGAAGGTAGCCATGGAAGAGTATGTACACCTACATTTGACACAATAGAATCCTAACAAGCATCCTCAATATAGGGAATGGAAATATCACCGAACATAAAGTCTTTACATTCTCCAAGGATCTTCGCAAAGCCCTCCTTATTAATATGTTATAGTAGGGGGAGTATGTACTTCGACACGCAATGGGAAGAAGGACCTCCTTTGGAATTTTTATGCCAAATACCTCTTTAGAAACCCTTGAAATAGTTAATAATGATATGGTCATACACATGGAATCTTATGCAATGAAAAGGAACGTGGATACAATTTAGTATCTAGGTATAATGATCCTCTCCCAAGGCTAGCTCAATTCACTCAAATAAACCCTTAGTGACGTCCATATACCACTAAAGCTATGACTACAAAATAAGACCGATTTCCTATGAAGATTTCATCTACAAGGATAGTTTTTATAAGGAGATTTCTAATGGCTTTTATTGTTGGGATCGACCAAAATTCCATTGGTAGTTTGGGGACCTTGACCCAGATTGGAGTGTGCTCCATAGATTTAGTGGAAGCATCAAACAAAGTATGTCATAACTTCAACTACAAAGGTAAGGAATCTGAGAACTAAGTCTTTTTAAAGATTTTGATCACAACAAACTTATACTAAAAAAGAAAACTACACCAACCTTTTGCTAAAATTTGAAAAATAGGGTTATACTGTAATTGAGGACCCTAGATCCGGCTAAACCAGTTCCTTAAAATATCCATAGAAACACATCCTCCCACAAATTTACTAACCAACACCTTTTTCGATAAGTCCAAGATCTTATCTAGACCCACATCCTTACCGACCACTAGGGAAAGACCTCCCTCATGATATTTCTCTTTTCTTTTTTTAACCTTTTGCTCGACATTGATAATTAGTTGGTGGATACAATTCTCTGGCAAAACAATCCACGTCAATCAGATCTTTAACCTTTTAGAGATCAAGTGTCGGAGCATCAACCAAAGGCTTACTTCTACTATGTGTAACCTTTGGGGAATGATTTAAGGCCCTTGATGTGGTACTAGAGGAAGAAACCACATCTTCTTTTTTAAGAAGTTTCCTTGTCTTACCAACACTGCAAGGAATATCCAAGACCACACCAATTTTTGAGACTAAATATCGTTTAAAATCTCTGTTAGTTGACCTCACTTTGCTTGAAGCGAATTCATCCCTTATGTCATAAGAAATACAATTGATTAATCTAACAATACCCAAAAACAATGACAAAAAATTACTTCTTTGAAAGATCATCGTCTATATAATCTGCCAATAACTCATAAAAACCTATATTAAAAACAAAAACAACTACAACATCGTCCCAAATACTAACATCTAGAACCCATCATCTTTAATCCAATATTTGAGAGAGTAGGGTGGGTTAGACCTACTCACCAATACATCTACATACATATATATATATGTTTGGTATAATAAGCTTTAGCAAGTATCACGTATGTGCGTTTTATTTTTTTACACGTAAGTACATACACAAACACCGTTTCCCTACAAGACAGGGTCCGGTCGGGGATATAGCACGCAAACTGCAATAAGTCGTGTGAGAGTGTGCGATATCTCTATCAAGCTGCTTGCGAAACGTGTAGATTAAAATAGGTTTTATAAATTATCCATCCTTGAAGGTGACGACAGAGGCTTAACAGGGACAGCAGAGCGTAATCAGGTCATACGTGATGCCGGGCATTAGAGATGGTGAGTATTCTCATGAGGGGTCACGGAGTTCAGGGGAGGAATTATTTAGACAGTCAAAAGTAGTCGGAATTTGGATAAAATATTTCAAAAAATCTTGGATTTACAAAATTCTTTGCTGAAATTTTTATATATCACTAGAATTTCCATAATTTTTCGAACAATTCTTCCAACTAATCATACTACTGTTTTGAGATTCTTTTCCACCGTGATAATGACAGTTGCTTTCAAGTTTCAATGACGGCCATGCCGTGAGGGCAACATGAACCAAGCTGGCCTGTTGCAGAATCCAACCTGCTACCTTGCCCAGGTCAAAAGGCCATGCCGTGAGGGCAACATGAACCAAGCTGGCCTGATGCAGAATCCAACCTGCTACCTTGCCCAGGTCAAAAATAAGCATTCAATAAATATTTACACTCTTCCATGAGTGTATAGGAGCGCGTGAATTACAACCCCAAAAAATGAAAGCACATGGAGCAACGTAAATGTGGCAACATGTGAGATGCATGAATCTAGTGCCTTGCGGCTGCAGACAAATTGCCAACCATACCATGTAAACAAAAATAATTTTGCTTTTCAATGGCATAGGTTTTGTATTTTACGTTGGTGAGAGTTTTGATGTTGGTTAGAAAAATGATCTATTTGTACTCGAAAAGCACTGAATTCAACTACAAATAAACTAAACTATTATTTCAAGTTTAAAATTAAAATTTGAATTATGTATTTATATAATAAATATTAAATTATATTTAATTTATCCATATACAATTTAGAAGATGTATATTTATAATTTTAAAAAAAACATTATTCAATATATTACAATAAATAAAAGAATTATAAGTATAAAAAAAACACCATTTCATAAACAATTTCTTAAAACAAATTATTTTGAATTCACTCTCTTTTGGGTAAAAAACAATAAAAAAAACATGTTATTGTATGTTCTAATACATGATATTTTTAAAAAGTTGTAGCACATGGTAATCATTTATGTTATGTTTTTTAATAAATACAATACTTTATGGTTTTTGTCATAAATTTAAGAGTCTTTTGTAAAATGTTCTATTTTGTTATTTGTGAGTGTGCATCATTGCTTTGTCTCTAACATGATGCCTTGATCAAATCATGTTCAATGTAACTAGATTATGGTTCACAATTCAAGGTTTGCTCTTTGAATAATCATAAGCCAAGCCCTATTTGACTTAGTCTTTCGAGTTAAACTAACAAAGCATAAGTCCAACCATAGCCACACCTTCGTAGCAATACTTAGTTAATATTATACTTAAGAAATATAACATAAACATACATCGAAGAATGCGTTCAACAATGACACATCTTATATGGTCAAGCAACACCGAGAAGGTGCCTAACACCTTTTATTCAATATAGAAGAATGTTACAAGACAGAGGAGAGCTCAGCCACTGCCCACAACTCATTATAATGTACAAAGACTTCAAGGTGAGTCACCTTCCAAACTGCTTCATCTTCATATGAACCAACCTTGCGCTACATCCTCATGCTTGCCTTCTGCCAAGCCTTTTGCCAGTCTTGTCTGTGAAGTTTAGTCACTTAGCTAAATTGCAACCTACAATGTCAATCGCTAGTCCAATATAGTTACAAACCACCAATAAAATTGTGATTTTGGTCTCCGTTCTTCCGTGCCTTAATACATCCAAATCCTTCATAGTTATACACAAAGTGACTTGAGCCAACTTGTTTGAATCATTTGTGTCAATCCACTCTGTTCATCTAGGCACGACTGAGAATTCAATTTGTTTGCAGTAAAACTCACATGACATGGTAGCACACCTTCTACAATTCATAACGGAGGTCTTTAAACTGTTGAAATCATAATTCCATTGATTAAATTGTAGACACAAATGTTTATTAAATTCCAATATCTAGATGCAAATGTTAAATAAATTACGATGTTAGTAAGGAAATAACAAATTTTGCATAATATAGAATTAATTCTATGTAGATAATTTGAATAAGAAAAACATACATAAGTTCATAACTCTTAAATGTATTAGAGAGTCTTTTTTTCTGTGGTTTATGAACTATGTAGATCAGTGACTACTATGTCCATGGAATATTTGTACCAGGAAAATCCACCCAAAAGTTCACTCCCTGTCAGCTCAACCATGGAGCTTGACCTTGAGAGTGTCGATAGAATTGAACCTATGACCTCTCTATAGTAAAAGTTCTTTAACGACGAGGACTAGACCAATTAAGCTACCCTTGGGACTAGTGTATGAGAGAGTCTTACACTAACCTACATGTAATAAATATATTATGAAAATAGATAATGGTTTAGGAGTGTAATGCTCCTACCTGATCCTATTATCTTATATTATTTTATTAGCCTACCTGCTAAGTGCTTGACTTTTGTGCTTGATTTCAATAAGTATTATTAATATACATATGAGATATGCATACGCTAGCTACATACCCACACCTCGCATGAATACGCTAGTATTCTAAGGCTTAATATTTTCGATAATTAAATAATGGTTAAGCTTGATTATTGATCAAACTAATAATTAGCCTTAATCTTGCTTAATAGTTAAACTTGATTAATGCTACTTAACCCTTAATTTTGACTTATAACTATTAAGTTATATTTAAATATTATTAATCTTGACTTATAACTATTAAGTTATATTTAAATATGATTATTAACATTTAAGTGATTCAATTCTTGTGAATTCATATGATTTTTTGAAATGATTAAATATTATTATTTTATTATGTTATTATTTGTTACTCCTTAGAGGATAAGGCATGGGGGAGAAGAGTTATGACATAGGTGAAGTGGGTAACAACTAAGAGGGGGTGGTTGGCATTCATTTCGACGGGAGGCATAAGGCGAGAGAAGGAGAATGGAGGAGGGGTAATTTTTTTTTTTTTGGAATAGGAAGTGGGGAAAGAGAGCAGGAGAGAGCCAAGAGAATGGGAGGAGGGATAACTCAAACTTATTGGTTTGTGGCTGGAGAGTGTTGAATATATTTTGGACACATTAAAACTATGGTTGGAGTTGGGCTTGGAGGGATCGGGAATCTGTGGAGGTTCCCTGGGCTAGGAAGCTAAATAAACTTTCCTAGTTGGTAGTGTGGCATATTCAGTCAGGTTGTTCCAGTAGGAGCACTGCAACCGAGCCACCATATAAGGTATTCTTCCTCTTATTGTTTTATTTATGTAACTTGCTACAAATCAAATTCTTAAATGTTCTAATATGCTGTAAATCATAATATTATATATATTATTGTCAAATAATTGTTGTGTTATAAACATGTTATTTTTCCTTCTTGCGAAATTATGTGATAAATTTAGTTTTGCTTAAAGGGCCTTGGTTGGGTCCTCACACATGGTATCAGATCCCAACTTCAAATCTGGACCGTAAAACCCACCCACACAACTATTCCAACCTTATGTACCTATAAGACATCCACCCAACACACAAAAAAAAACAAGAGCACAATCATCAAAACAATATACATATGAAAATTTCACAAATAAATATTGACAAAAATTACTATTTAAAAAAAATCAGACCTGAAGCAAGGGATATGGATTTGACCCCTTTACTTTTAGTTTTGGCTAACAAGTAGGTGCAACTAACCAGTTTTGATTCACCTTAAGCAGGTAACACAAAACTACTAGATAGTTTTGTTTTGAGTTCTAGAATAAGACAGAGGAAGCTAAGTAGAATAAGAAGTCTCTATAGGTATGATTAGTGGTGGAGCAGGGAGCAGGAAGATAAAAGGGATATTTCAATAATGTTTACTAATCTCACTTCTTTCTTCTAAAACATATTTAAAATATGTTTCTTTATATTATTCAATATTGTATTTTCCTTATTTCTGAATGCAAAATATCTAGCTTGAGGTGAACAAACATATTTGGATGTATTATTTTATGCATGCATTTATTGTTATTTTATCATTTATTTTCATGTATCATGTTAACAAGCTTGTACCATATGTCATAAAATTTAATCACATAGATTGATAAGATAGTTCCCATCAAAGAATTTTTTATAATTGACAACAACATGAGTAACAACATGTGTTCCATTTCCTAAAAAACAAAAAATTGTCATTTACATTTGAATTATCTTAGCAAGAAGATAAAATGAGATCTTTAACCTTCTAAAATTCAAGATATATCTCAATTATCAAATATGCCTATATCCATGTTTTCTCCTTTTACAATCCCTAACGAGGCTATCTTAACTTAGCTTAGCTATCTTCAACTTAGCTTAGCTATTCTCAGTACTAACAAACTCACTGAAAATGGGAATAGGACCTGGCTATTCTAATTATAACTTTTGCCCTAAATATGGTTTTACACATTCCTATAGTAAAAACATGTTGCTCCCTGTTATTCTATAATTTTCATTCTACCCCCAATGCCTTACCTCTATAGGTATTTAACATTATTTTCCTTTGGAAGTAAATCCAAATCCAAATTGAAGCCTCAAACCATCCAAATCAGAAATTTTCTTAACTCTATAGATGGATGAAATATATTCGGAAAACACTTACAGAATAATAAATCCACCCTGGTATAAAAAATGTAAATGCACAGAACAGTGCGAGAAGACACAAACATGAAGAATAAACGATAATTTCGCTATCTGATGCGTAGTCCCCACCCAAGCGCAATGATGGTAAAACCTTTCAAAATAGTTATTACCAGTTGAACAGTGAGAGCAACGTGTGGGGGGATATAACATACAAGTATCACAATACTTGTCTAAATGTCACTCCATTAACAATAACATCCTTTGTGCGTGGTGCCTGTCCACCGGCATTCAATAAATGAATTTACAAAATAAAAAAATATCTAAAGGCTCTGGTGGATGTGGAACACGTGGAATAATACCCGGATCCCTGATAAAGCAAGAGCAGCACCAACAAATAAACAATATACACAATTTTCACCACAAGAATTGCATAACCACTGTTGTACCCTGTAAAATTGTGCAAAAGTTTCATAGCAAGAAGAACGCAAGATATTGCAACGAGAATAACAATAAGGAACATCGTAACAACCAAAGACCGAACATTAGGTCCAAATATGAGTCTTCCATAAAGGATTTTTTTTGAAACTTACACGCTGTCATCGTCTCGGGCACAAGCTCTTCTTTCATAAGTAAATGTGGGATTCAATTCGTTGGGATCGATGCTAGAATCGCCATCGCCATGCATGAGAGGGGACTAGAAAAATGTGCTAATTCCATGCTTCTGAGTTTATGTCCATTGTTGATTCCTTCAATAATGTAGATTGCTGATTCCCTCAATATTTAGGAATCATACGCACATGGGTGCGGTAAAATAATTGGCTGTGCCTATGTCCCTTCGATTCCTGAATATTTGGGGAATCAGCAATGTACATAAAGATGCCCCTTGCATGCAAGAATCTATTGTACAAAAAAATGATATGAAAAATGGTTCCATAAATGGGGTTGGTGTTAAATTTAGAGGTATCCAGGCATGAGGAAGAGGAAGTTGCTCTGAGGTAAATGGTAGATGGTATTATTTTTAGGATTGATGGTATATTGATAGAATTAATAAAATAAAAAGTGGTTAATTTATTTATTTATTATTTACTTTTAAATTAATTGATTAATTAAGTGCAACTGATTATGGTTAAAGTTAAATGATTAGCATTAAGGTTAATAGTTTGATTAATTAATTAAGGTTTCAAGATGGAAGAATTTGATGCTAAGAAGGTGAGTAGGCAGTTGAATTATAGTGCATTATAGTGCTTGCTTAGCTAGCGATGGGAGAGGATTTAGTAGATCTATGAGGATCTGCTCACTATCAGTAATGCATGTTGACAAGCACAGTAAAAGGAAAAACTTACACTTATCATTTTGTAAGAATGTGTGAACCTAGCTAATAAAGTCCTAAGTTGTGCTAATAAGTCTTGTGTGTTGCAAATATTTGAATAGTACATAATGATGAGGATGCAAGAAAATTGAGGTTGAGGAGGGTTGACACAAGGACCACCTCCTCCAGATAACCCATTGCCATCATTGGAGCTGGCTCTCATCTTATGCCCCCTAGAGAAAATTAATGAGATATTAAGAGGGTGTCAAACAACTGAGGTGGAAGTAGATCAACTCCATTAAGGGTAGGTAACCCCGAGTGATCGGGGGACTATGATATAGGACTTCCAAATGAGGACATTATTTGAGAGCTCTAGAAGATTAAGCTCCCAAAATTTGTTGGAGGTTGTGCCAATGAATGAGTAGAAGCCTAGTTGGAGGGAATGACAAGTTGTTTCACACTAAGAGAGGATAATTCCAATTCAAAGGCTAAGATAGTGATATTTCAACTTAGAGATAGTGCCATGAATTGGTGGGATAAATTGAAGTGACAAGTAAACCTCACTCCTAACATAGTTACTTGGGAGTTATTTGAGGAAATATTAGGAAGAAGTACCTGCCAACATATTACAAAGAACAACAAGTAGGAGCCTTCCATGCTTTGGTGTAGGGAAATCACATTGTAGAAGAATATGAGATCAGATTCATGGAATTGGTTAAGCATGTCTCCTACATGGTTACTAATCAACACCAGACATGAAACTTTGTTTCTGGATTAAACCCTAAGATTAGGGCAATGGTTTGGATGTGGAAACCATCCATAGTTGCAGAGGATGTTGAACATGCTCACTATGTAGAAGAGAACTTGGACTTGAAACGGGGAAACATAACCTTTTTTCCACAACAACCAAGGTTTATGGGAAAGGCCCCTCAGACCTTATCCAAGGGAGGAAGTTCAAGCCCACATTTATATGGAAATAGGGTTGTACCATATACAACAACAATAGGGATTTCAATGGCTGTTAGAGCATCTTCATTAACTTCAGGGACTCGTGCAAGTCGAGGTTAGATGCGTGGAACTACAAGTAGGGGCAGGGGTCACAGGGGAGGGAGTTATTTTTAGAGAGCTTCACAACATTATATTGAGTCTACCATGCATCACATGTTGGGGATGTGAGGGACCTCATTACCCTCGTCACTGTCTTGAGCTAGAAATTGTTTACAACTATAGAGAAGGAAAAACAATGATGGGAGGAGTAGACAACCACCATCAGATTTATGTAGCAGTTGATAACCACCAAGATAAACACCAATCCACCGTGGTAGAAACCTCAAGTATGATAAACCATGTAAAAGTTAAATTTTTTTTTTATTATGCTGCTACAAATAGTTTCATTTCACAAGTTGCATTAAAAAAATGTAGGTTAGCAGTCTATGAGCACAATGACTTTAAACAAGTCGAAATGGTTTCTAGGGTAAAACAAGTAGTAGGACCTAGTGTTGAATAATGTGAGGTAAACCTTGGGGTGTGTACAACTAAGTTGAAGGTATACATCATAACACTAGGAACATATGATGTAATCACTAGAATGGACTAACTAGAATCTCATCGATCTTTGATAGATTGCTTAAAAAAGAGGGTGATATGTTTAGATGATGAAGGTAGGTTAATAGAGATATATGGTATCTAGAGAGGAGTGTCCCTAGGATTCATCTCCATGATCAAGGTAAAGCACTGCCTCAGGAAGGGCTGTAGATTATATGTAGTTGAGACTGTAAGTGATAAGAAGGTACCCTCCCTAGATCAACACCTAGTTTTTTTAGAATTTGATGATGTTTTCCCCAAAGAATTGCCAATATTACCCCCTAAAACCTGGTGCAGAGCCAATATCCAGGACACCCTATAGAATAGCGACTCCAAAACTTTGTGAGTTGCAAATGCAGTTATAAGAGCTATTATATTTGGGATTTATTAGACCAAGTATTTCACCTTGGGTTGTGTTGGTGGTTTTTTTCAAGAAAAGGGATGATTCCCTAAGATTGTACATAGATTATAAGGACTTGAATTGAGATACAATAAAGAATACGTACTCGATACCCATAATAAATGACCTCTTTGACAAAATGAAGGGAGCAACATTTTTTCTTGAAATTTTTATGCGATTCAAATAACACCAATTGAGGATTAAGAAAGGTGACATCCCAAAAAACTACCTTTAGAGCTCAGTTTGGGCACTATGAGTTCATAGTAGTGTTGTTTCATTTAACCAATGCACCACCAATGTTCATGAATCTCATGAACGATGTGTTCTGAAAGTAGCTGGACCATCTTGTGCAAGTCTTTCTAGATGATATTCTCATGTACTCTAAGAATGAAAATTAGCATCAAGTGCACCTAAGGGTTGTGTTCAGATGCTTAAGGGAAAATCAATTGTATGGGAAACAATCAGAATGTTCTTTCTTTCAGAAGAAAATTCATTACCTCAGGCACATCATCTAAGGAGAAGGTATTTTAGTCACCCAAAAAAGGTGAAGGCCATAATGGATTGGCTGGTGCCTAAAAATGCTCATGAGGTGTGAGCTTCATGGGGCTAGCAGCTTATTGTCGAAGCTTCATGGAAGGGTTTTCAAAGATTGCGAAGCCCATCATGACATTACAACAAAAGGGTGTTAGGTATGAATGGACAGATAAATGTGTTATAAACTTGTTATTTTCCTTCTTGTGAAATTATGTGATAAATTTACTTTGAGATAGAGGATCTTGGTTGGGTCCTCACAAAGAGAGTGTTTGATAGTGTTTTATTGTCTCATTTAATTTATTACGAGTAGTATTATCAAGCTAAATTTCTAATATAATTTTGGTTTAAGAGAGTGATGGGTAGAGTTTTATTGTCTCATTTCGTTTATTAAGAGAAGATATATGTAATAATGTCATCATCATTGTAACCAATATTTCAGCATAAATGTAGTTGATAAAGCAAACAACAATGTAGTTGATAAGGCCAACAACATGGCGATTGATAAGGAAAACATTATTATTTGTATAATAATAGGATGATTTAATCAAGAAACATGAAACAAACCAATGCATACCAAAAGATAAAAGATAATTGCTTAAAGATAAGGTGATAAAGGAAATCCTAAAAGAACTATGTTCATTGTTTGCCCAAATTAAGAACATACTTATATATTTAAATGATTATTTGGTATAGTTCTATTTTCTTATCATGGTAGGAGCCAAAACTAATAATGTTGGCATCACTATAGTCAATAACACAATAACTACCATTTTTCTAGGAATAACAAATATATGTGAGATAGAAACATGAAGTTGGATGTTGTACCAGTGAATTAAAAAGAAACTATTTCAAAAGTTCTTTAAGAGCATAATGATTCCTTTTAGTACTTTTGGAGAATGTTTCATTTTAATTTATTGGTATGACTACTTACTTTATATTTATTTATTAAATGATTTGATTATTTCCCTATTTTATGAATGTAAAGAGAAACATCAAGCATATGAAAGAACACCAAAAGATAAGAGAGAACCAAAGGCATAAGCAAAACTATGTTTATTTCTCAAAACTAAGCACATTCTATTAGAGTTAAAAGGAATAACACTACAACATAACTTTTATCTTCATGTAATACTCATGGAAGAGACTTTTATCCTCATTTATATAATTGTATAAGTACCAACATAATAGTGAATCATAACATCATAATACTGTAATAAGTCATGTAAGAGAGGAAACATTCTAAAACAACACATTGTTAAAATAAAGTATTAAGGGCCATCACATAATCATTGTCAAAATTGCATCACACAGTATTAGAATGTTGCAAAGGACTCATTATGGGAAACATACTCACCTGAACAATAAATGAAATGCTCAGAAATTCATAATTTAATAGAATTTGGAGGAGCATTGACAACAATTAAATAATTATGCTTTTTAACCTCATTAATTCTCCCCGCTAGAATTGATTTTGCATTTGTTTTTCTTCTTCAAGTTGTTGGTTTACATCTTAGGAAATTTCAAAAGGAGAGTTGCGATGCTTGAGTACCTACACACCTATGGTTATCCATAGCCTGGTACCAATTCTCTCACTCACTGCTACTCTCCTCTTGCACATTCTTGAGGTTGATGTGTGTCCTAAAACAATCTCTTTCATTTACGTAGTGGTAGGTTGTGCTAATAATGCATAAATCTTTTTTTTTGGGTCTACTCAGGTCTTCATCAACATTATGTGAAATGTGATCTCTAGGTTCACACACACACACACACACACACACACACATATATATCATCACCATTTTGATCTATTTCCTAAGATTTCTTAGCTTTGTTTGAACAACACCATTGCTAATGATTAACTCATCATTTATTTCTTGTTCAATAAAGAGAGTATTATATAGACACGATGAAACATGTTATACAATAAACACCATTAATACTAACTTGGATAATGAAATTGAAAGTAAATTGGAGAATAAACTCACCATTTCTAAATTTATCCTTTGGTCATCATTGACAACAATGCTATTGTGGTCTTCTTTCTGGAGAGGAAGTGTGGCATTCTTTTCATACAATATGTATGGCATCACAAACTAATAGTGTTAGCTTTATAATGTGGGACTTGAAGTTGACATACAAAAAATGTTAACATTTGCGCAAATGTAATAATGTGAGCTTGACAAGAGGAACTCCATAATGCCTACATGACATGAACCTTGATAATACACATTTTGGGGATCAAACTTGCCAAGTCATCCACTCTCTTTTCAATATCCCTTATAGTAGGCACATTAAATAGTTTGGTGGAACCATGCTTAACACAGATAACATAAAATTTATAACATCAACATGAGAATATAATGTTATTTGGAAATAAGGCCAAAACAATAAAAATGGGGCATCAAAAACCTTTGCAAACTTGTTAAGAGGTCTAATTTGACATCCACATGAATATTTTCATTTACATCATCATAATTGACAAATGAATTGGATTGTTTAGATTACAATTTTATTAGTGTCAATCTCCACTATGAACCAAATGATCAAATTAAAATTTCTTCTTTTTAACATCTCCACAACCGAATCAACACATTACTATTTAGTAATTAAAGAAAAACATATATCATGTAGTGACTCTTGTATATAGTTTTTCATATTGTCAACCTAAAAAGTAATTGTGTAACACTGGTTGCATAGTATATGAAATAGACTTCTATTTTTTACAACCACTGCTTCATTTTAATAATGCCAATCTCACATTAATAGGGTTTGTAACACACCCCTCCCCACATTTACTTGATTTTATAATCCCTCTTGGTAAATTTGAAGCAAAGTGCTACTATGACATGACTCGACCTCCTAGCTCTAGTTAAGGAAGCGGGGCCTAAAACTAAGACTTACTGACCTTCCTCAGGAACCACAAATCACTCAAGAGGTTGAACAACCACCCCAGGTGACCAATCCCCGAGTTGGAATCATTTTTCTTTGACCTAAACCTATAAATGCACCCTTGACATTGCTTTAATGTGGTTGTTAGGCTCCAAACACACTCACAAGCCTTTCTCCATGTGATTATGACTTTAGATATCTAGTTCTATGCCTGCAGTCCCGAGATCTGAGCCAGTTTCCTAGGTTAGTCTCCAGAACATTGCCCAAAACTTCTTGTAACTTCCCAAAATCATATTTATCTGAACAAAAATGCTAATAATTCAAACTGGAAGCTAGAACTTTACCTAGATGGCTTAAAACACATTAGACATTTCATCAAACATACGGTAAACATGTGCGTTATAGGTAATGAATGAATATCTGATAGAAATCTATAAACTTGATTTGAAAATAACCGAGAAGGTCTAATTCTCTCTCAATTAGCTGCAACAACACTTGTTAGTCCATGAATTCATCAACCATTCAAATACTTATCAAATCATGAACAAGGTCCATAACTAGAGCACATCAAAGAACCATACATATAACAAACATAAAACCATAACATTAACCATGATATAATAACCATAAAAGCATCATAATAACAAGGACAAGTGATCATAAAAACAATAGGAAAATGACTCTTATTAACATATGCAAAAGCCAACCAAGTCAAGTACTTGCATGTATTTCTCGACAATAGATTGAGCTGAACCAAAAATTTCTTTTAGCTAATCACCTCCGTGCCATATTCCAAGCATGAAAGTGGTATCTCATGGGATAAAATAAGACACCAAGGGAATTTAGAGGTTAAACCACCTCCACCATCAAACTACCATGAACTCACCTAAACCAGTCCCAAGATCACAAAACCAAACCAAGCTTAGATGCCTCAGAATTCCTTCACCACACCTTGACGAAGTTTTCTATATCCACCCACCTATCGAGGGATTCCCAAAGAAAACCATCTCCACCCCCAACCCTTGGGAATTTTCCCGAGACCACCTCACCTGGTTCCAAAA
Source organism: Pinus taeda (assembly GCA_000404065.3). Taxonomy (NCBI): domain Eukaryota; kingdom Viridiplantae; phylum Streptophyta; class Pinopsida; order Pinales; family Pinaceae; genus Pinus; species Pinus taeda. The sequence goes on along the minus strand of APFE031648994.1, from coordinate 43,904 downwards.
CATTCCGGCAATTCAAAGCTCAACAAAAAAACAAATCCCATCACACCATGGTTATCTATGAAATGTCAAGGCAAGGCTAAAACCACTGTCAAACATGGAAAAACCCATGTGAATGGAAACAAATGAACCAAATAAACACATGCATGTATCATGCATTCACACCTCAGCTAGGAAATCAAACATGCAACCTGTTACCTGCAAGATATTCCCGCTGAAGTTGCTGATACAACGTTCTCCTTGATTTGCTTCGCTTTCCTTTGCTCTCCTTTGCTTTCCCTTTCCTTCCTTTGCTTGCTTGCTTTATTTTTCCTCTTGGAGCTCTCTCTCTCTTTATCACATGACCCAAGCTGAAAAACTAACAAAAGTTCAACCAAACAGTTTAAAAGTGCAAACTAGTTCTTTGACCCCTTTTTATTATTGATGTATCTATTTTTTTCATTTTCCTCTGTTTTTCTTAGCATGCAATTCTATGTCTATTCACCTCTCTTTTCTCCTATTTTCCTTTATTTTCATAAATAAATGTCAATTATTGCCTCTTTGCCTTTTCCAATTTCCATAGCCATTAATAATCCAAAAGTGATGCCCACCATAGTGTTTTTCCCAACATTCAACTTGGAATATGTGTCCCGTGATCTTGGTCTTATTTTTCCTTTATTAATATTTCTTACATGAAATTTAATTTGGGGATGTTACAAAACCCTCCCCCTTAGGGGAACATTTTCCTTGGTGTTCTATGACATCTATGACCATCAAACCATTGGAAATATATTTTTTTTTCCTATGGATCTTTATAATATAGCTCGATACAATATTTACAATGACATCCTCTTGAAACAAAAAAAACACACCTTTTATTGGAGCGTTATACATTTTCCTCGGTGTTCTATGACACCTATGACCATCAAACCACTGGAAAATAAAATAAAATAAATAAATAAATATATAAATATATTATATATATATATAATTATATTTTTTTTTTTCCTTTGGATCTTTATAAATAGCTCAATACAATATTTACAATGACATCCTCTTGAAAAAAAAAAACATACATTTTAATTGGAGCATTAATAACCAACTCATTGTGGTATTTACAACCATACACACACGACAAATATATATATATCCTAAAATCTATATATATTATATTATATATATTATATATATAATTATTAATATATATATATATATATAATATATATATATATATATATGATATATTCATATATATAATGATTTGCTTGAACCAACACATAATGAAGGATATAAAGCCCACATCTGGTCAATCATCTCCCATGTAGCGTCACTGTGCCCAAGTGCTTCCACTACACTTTAACTTGCTTGATTTATCTATTCCAGAGCATGAGATGTTTCTGTTGCAATATGAATTATGGTTCTGGCTGGAAATCTCCTTCTCGTTCCACATGTAATACAAACCCGTCAATCACATGATGAACATCCCGCACATATATCTTAAGTAATGAAACATGGAAAACATTGTGGAATTTCACTGTTGGCGGCAGTGCAAGTATGTAGGCCATTGGTCCAATCCTCTTAAGGATCTCGAAAGGCCCACAATAGCAAGGTTCCAACTTGACACATGATCCAATCCTCAAGGATCTCTTCTTGGGCTTGATGCACAAGTACATGTGCTCCCCAACCTAAAACTCATTGAATGCTCTATGCCGATATGCATAACTCTTCTGCTTGCCATGTGTTTCCTTCAAATTCCTCTTAATAATCTCAATCTCCTATTCCATCTTCGCCACCATATCCGTTCTGATTAACACCCTGTTCACTGGATCACTCTAGCTAATAGAAGTATTACAACTCTGCCCATAAAGAACCTCAAACCTACTCATCCTTAAGGATCCATGATACCCATTACTATATGAAAATCCATTAGTGGAAGATACTCTTCCCTCTTCCTCTGATGATGCATGAAATACATCCTCAACATGTCCTCAAGAATCTTGTTGACCCTCTTTGTTTGTCCATTTGTCTACAGATGATAAGCTGCATTGAAAGCTATCTCAGTCTGCAAACTTACAAACAACTCCTTCCAAAACCTAGAAGTGAACTTGGCATCTCTATCTAGTATGATCTTCTTGGGCACACCATGCAATCTCACTATCTCCCTGATAAAGATCTAAGCCACCTTGATAGCTGAATCCATAGACTTTACTGCAATGAAGTGAGCTACCTTACTTAAACTATCAACCACAACCATGATGGAATCATGTTGCTTTGATGTCCTTGGAAAACTTGTAATGAAGTCCATGGAAATGACCTCCCATTTCCAACCTTGAATCATAATCAGTTGTAATAAACCACCTGGATGCTTACACTTTGTCTTTACCTATTGACAGTCCAAACATCTCACAACAAACTCAACCACCTCTTTCTTCAAGTTCAACTAATGAATTTTTTTTTTAACTGCTATTAATGTCTTCTGATATCCCGGGTGACCTAAATATGTCTTGACATGAAACTTTCTCAAGATAAACTTCTTGAGCTCACTGTCATTCGACACATAAATCTTGTTCTTGAATTTGACCAAGCCATATGCTATGATATTTCTTCATCCCTATTACCTTCACCCTGCTGTTGTAAACTATGCCTTAACTACTGATATAGAAACAAATCTAGAAACAAGCTTTGACACAACGTCATGAATCAACGAACTAAGGAGGTATTTTAAATTCTTTTTTGCAAACCTGTATGAAGTTATTAAGAGATCAAAATGCTGTAGAAGGCCCCATGAAGTGATAGATCCATGTGCATGTAAAGAAATACTGCGAAGTGAGTTGCATGCAGTTAACAATTTGCATCAACACAAGAGAACATGAAGAGACATGAGGTTCAGTGCGCAGATAGGAGACTATGAGATGGATCACGTTATCTTAGATCTGGGATTTGAGGCTAATGTTATGACGAAGCGGACATGGGAGTTAATGGGTAAGTCGACGTTACAGTGGTCACCTATTCAGCTAAGGATGGAAAATAAGCAGAAGATATTCCCCTTAGGAAGACTATCAGGTGTAACAATATACATTGAAGGAGTTCGCACTACGATTGACTTTGAAATAATAGATATTGTGGATGACAGTAACCCCTATCCTGAATTGCTTGGACTTGATTGGGCATTTGATAACATGGATGTAATTAATATAAAGAAGAAACAAATGATATTCAAATTGAATAATATGAGGGTAATTGTTCCCTTGGATGCATCAGAAGGAGCAAGGTATACTATGGCAGTGTCGTGCAGATTCCTTAATTACCCTAAGTGATTTGATTATTTTGCCGAATACTTAAGTTTATCACCACATAATCAGATATTCATAATTGCGTTTAATTATTCAATGTAACTATATTCATTCGTGAAATATAGGAACATAACAAAGGAAATTCATGCACAAAATATCCAAGCCCATCAACAGAATACATACTTAGAAATTATTGAATAACTCCTTTTATTAATATCTTCCAAGTGTTACAGACTCTGTTCACCCTACACACGCAACTATAGGGGTCCGCGCACTCAGTTGCAGACTTCTACCCTAGTCCTCTGTGCACTCAGCTGCAGAGCCTCTACCTATGCTACAACCCAAGACTTAGAATTCTTGCTCTAAATCTATGACTCTCTTAATTCTTCGATCGATGCCTCTAACTACTTAGAGCTTAGCTCTTTTTATACAGTCCCATAGTCCGCGGACCATGGGTAGATATCTTATAGCTGACTTTAATTTACAAAACTAAGGGCAGACTACCCTTTGTGACACATATTACCTTCACACTCCGCGACCATAAAATGTAGAGCCTTTACAATAATATTACAGAAACATGGGATTTTAGCCTCAAAATTGCCCTTAGGGGATCTCGCTCCCAATAGACCCCCAACACAAACATCATGACTCACCCTTGAGTCACTCAGTAGGCACAGAGATCTTTGCGCAAAGCCCATCCATCTCGACCCTGATGACCACAACTTCGACTGTGCATTGAGCTGCTGCCTGCTTCGCATCTTCGACTGTCTTCTCAGTTACTGCCCTCGCGGTGTCAGCCTGAAATTGTTGTTGCATCGTTTGCAGAGTCGTAAGCTTACCTTCAATGTTTCCTATTACTGCATAAGATTCCTCTAGCCAGGGCTTTAGTCGCGCCTTCAACACTGCTTCTTTGTGCAACACTGCATCTACCTATTCCTTCAGTTGGCCCGCTCCATTTGGCCTCACTTCTACTGTCTTTTCATGAACAGTGACTTTATTGGTCACTTTCTAGCCGACCTGCATGATTTCTCCTTGGGTAACACAACTCCCTCTGGACTGTCACAGATCCAGTGACATGTCCTTGCTTTGCACCATCTTCCAACTGCGCAGCTCCTCAACTTGGGCAATGTAGTTTATAGTCTCGCGCCTCTATTAGCTACTTGGAGTGCTAAGACTGTGCTACTTTCATTTAGTCACATGGTTGGACTGCCAGTGTATGGCTTCGAACGACTTCCATTCACCTTTCCTGGGAAGGGTTCTCCATTTAACTTGACCAGCTGTACCACTCCTCTGTCGGTAATCTCGTTAATAACATAAGGCCCTAACCAGTGCATCCTGATTTTTTTGGGGAATTTTTCAAACTTATTATCATACAACAAAACTAGATCATTTGCCTTAAATGTGCGCAACTTGATGTGTTGATCATGCCATGCCTTTTCATGCTGCTTTTGGACCTGTTGGTGAAATCCAACAAAAAAATCTTTTTTCTTCAAGCTCATTTAGTTGCGTGAGCCTCTCTTCTAGGGCTCCGTGATCCGTCACACCTATGAGCACTGCTATGTGTAGACTAGGCACGATGTATTCCATAGGCATTACAACTTCCAAACCATATACAAGCCTAAAAGTGGTCTGTCTCGTCAACTTCTTGCATGTCGTTCAATAAGCCCACAATACTACAGGTATGCGTAGGTCCCAATCGCTTCGCTGAGCATTGAAAACCTTGGTCAGCACGTTTTCAAGAATTTTGTTGAATGCCTCCACTGTCCCGTTAGTATGTGGGTGATAAGGTGTAATCTTCTGGTGATATACCTAACATTCCTCCGTTAGTGCACTGATCATCTCATTCAGGAAGTGCGTACCACGATCATTCATCAAGATCCTTAGACATCCAAATCGCATCAGTACATGCTCAAATAGGAACTTCACAACCTTTTCACCCGTGCAGTTCTTCACCAGTTGCGCTTCTGCCCAACAAGTCAAATACTTCGTCGCAGTGATAATGTACCTTTCTCCTGTCTTCCTGTGTGGCTCGATGGGTCCTATGAAATCTATTTCCCACTTTTTGAAGGGTTGCAACGTCATTTGTGGATTCAAAGGCATTTCATCCCTCTGTGATGGCCTACCCGTTCTTTGACATACATAACATGCCTTGCAATATTCTTTTGAATCCTGATGAAGGTTTGGCCACCACAACCCTGCACATAGAATATTCTGCGCGGTTGCTCTCCCTACATAATTTTCTCCCGCAACACCCCCATGAGCATCTACGAGGATGCTTCTTTGTTCAAACTTAGGTACATACCATCGCAATATCTCATCAATCCCCATCTTGTATAGATGCCCAGCAATGATAGAGAAATCTACCACCGTGCACTACTAATTCCTTCTTTTGCTGGACAGGGTATCCTTCCGGTGTAGTTCCTGTTGTTAGGAAGTGTATTATATCCTCAAAATGACCATTCGTGATACGCAATACAAATAGATGCATGTCAGGAAATCCTTCTTCCAAGTTAGTAGGTTCCTCTCCTATTTCAATGCGCGACAGATGGTCTAGTCCTGTGTTCAATCGTCTAGGCTTCATAAAAACTTCAAAATCATACTCTTGGAACAATAAGAGCCATCTGCAAATTCGCCCCCCCAACACAAGCTTATTGGCCTGGTACTTTAGCATGGAGTGATCCGTATACATCTTAAAATCGCCTCCTAGCAAGTAGTGTCGGAACTTCTAGAGCGCATACACCATAGCTAGCCCCTCACGTTCAGTGGTAGAGTAGTTATTTTATGATTTAGATAATCTATGGCTTGCGAACATGATAGGATGGTCAAAGCCTTCTCCACGATCCTGTGTTAGTACTACCCCCAGCGCTATACATAACATGTCGACATGTACATGAAACTCTTTCTTCTAGTTCGGGAATACTAGAATCGGCATGGTAACCATCTTTTCTTTCAATATATCCAAGATTTTCTTACAGTCATCGTTCCAACAGAATGTGACATCCTTCTTCAATAATTTTTCCATCGGCACAATGATCTAGGCATAACTTTTGATAAACTTTCTGTAATATCCCATATGTCCCAGAGTAGGGTGCAACTGTTTCATGCTCCTCGATGCTTCCAAGTTCAGTATCACTGTGATCTTCACAGGGTCTACCACCAGTCCTTGTCTACAAACCACATGCCCCAACAGGTTCCCAAAAGGAACACAAAACATGCACTTCTTGAGATTGAGCGCGATCTGGTATCTTCGACAGGTATCCAAAATCAGGTGCAAGCTTGCTACATGGTGCTTAACCAACCCAAATACAGTCCAGTGAACAAAATACTCCAGGAACTTATGAATAAATTCCTTGAATGCCATAACAACCATGCGTGCAAATATTTTAGGTGCACTCTTCAATCCAAATGGCATTACAGTGTATTGAAAATAACCCCACTCAGTTGCGAAGGTTGTCTTTCTCCTATCCTCCGGCACGATTTTGATTTGGTGGTACCCAGAGAACTCATTAGTGAAGGAATATGCTTCCTCGCCACCTACATTGTCCAACACTTCATCCGTGAACGAAGTCAGGAGAGGATCATGAACACAAGCATCATTCAGTTTTGTAAGATCCACACATATCCTTATCTCATCCTTATGCTTCTTCTCTTGCACCACCATTGGGCTTACCCAATTAGATTCTTCCATAGGCTCAATGATGCCTACCGCTAGCATCTTGTCTAGCTCTAAGTGGACCTTCTCCTTGTATTTCGGATTGAGGCAGTAAGGCCTATGCTTAACTAGCTTTGCGTCAGGATTTAATGTGATCTTCATCACTCCTAGTTCTCTGATTATTCCTTTCAGATCTGTAAACTTGGTAGGGAATAAGTCTTGGTATTCGGGGAGAAATTCAACGACCTTATCCACTGTTGTGTCATCCCAGTAGTCTCCAATCTTCGGGAATTTAGGGCCTGCCTCCATACCAATGTTCACTTGTTTTGTTTTCACCGGCGTAGTTATATCAGGGCTCTCAATCTGTGGTCCTTGAACCTCGCGGTGGCCTTATGTTTCTGGAATGCTAATCTTCCATAGATCCTTGTCCTCTGCTTCAAAATTTATATTATAACATTTGAGTGCGTGACTCAACTGAGTAGCCCATTCAGGCTGAATCAGGTCTAAAGGATCCTGCGGTATCCTAAATATGGCTACTTTCACTTCTTGTAGCGCTTCATCAATAATGTCAAACCTGTCCTCAAAAGTGAAAGTCATCATGAATCCTTCATGCAGGATATCCCATTCACCTGTCCCATGGAAAAGATCTGTTTCTATATACCAATTCATTGGGATAACATCCAGGGTATGACAGAATAGGTGTACCCACTTCAGTTGGGGCTTTTCTCCATAAGCCTGCGTCCATTTGGCTAGATGCACACACGGATCATTTTTCCCATCACACTTGTTTGTCAGTCACATCTTAGGCTTCCTAAATCGTGTTCTTATCATCCTCGTACATTCGCGCCAACCATTAAAGCTTCCCTTCTGCATACCCCATCATCTTGCGGGTGTAGCTAGCAATGCCCAGTCTAAGGCCTGGAAGCGCTGCTTTTCTGGTACCTCCCTTTGAAATGCATCCAAAAAGATATCTACCTCATTTAGACCATCATAAATAGGCATATTTCTTACCTCTAACGACACGCAACGCAATGACCAGGTCATCATGTTGCAATTCAACGTAGTTACTTCATGTAGCCAATTCTGCCAGCGTTCTATTTCTTCATCGGAGTCCGAAGTGCAGGAACTCTCGTGATCCCACGTAATTTGTCCATCCATGGTGGGATTCACCCAATCTTGGTCTCATGATGTTATCTTATAGATACAATCCAAGTCGACATCACTCTCATAATCACGGACAGGTTCAGTATAGCGCGATCCTTCAACAGGATCTAGGGGTATTAGTATGCATAGCGATTTCTTCTCAAAGATCATCTTTTGCTTCTTCAGATTGATTACATCGTTCATATTAGTAGCCCAGTCAATTCCTAGGAGCATAGGGTAGGGATTTCTATCATCCACTGTCTCTATTACTTCAAAATCAACTAGTGTGCTCTCTCCCTCAATATCCACGGTTACCCCCTACAGTCACCCAATAGGGATGATTTTTTGCTGATTTTCCATCCTTAGCTGAATCGAAGACCATTGTAGTGTAGGTTTCCCCATTCACTCCCAAGTTTTCTTTGGTAGGAAATTTCCATCTAACCCTAGGTCCAAAATGACCTGATGCATTTCATACTCTCCTATTTGTGCGGTAAGTCTCATCTTCCGTCCCGTCCTTGTTTTATGCTTTCCAATCTTTCGTATTACTCGCGGCTCACCTAGCGCAGTTCTAGTGCATCTATTGATGAGTTCTTGTAACCCTTTCACAACCTTACTGTCATGTAGTAACTTCATACAAGTTTCCAGGAAATTTGTGAGCATAGAGGGGTCCATCTCTGGCTTAGTGTTGGCTTAGTGGGGCCTGACCTAGGTTTAGAAATATTTAGCCAAACAAATCCCGAAACTACCAGCCCTTTTGGCAATAGTCCGCGGAGCGCGGATTAAGGTCTCTTTCGAGGTAGTATGGGAGGGTGCTGGAACCAGGTTTCTACACCCTAGGGATGTCTTGATGAGGTTTGGAAGGTTTGCGAATCGATTCCTCGCACCGCGCTACTTCCGCACAACCGTCTGTTCAGAGCAATTACCTTTGCACAACTTGGAGGACGAGAACGAATACTCTTTACTGTGCTTAGTATTATTATAGATCTTGAATTAATTTAAGTAGGCACAATACTTTCAGTTACAATTTTGACATAAACAGACATGCATGCAATCATAAACTGTAAACTGATGTATAAATAGAAACAGAGCAACAGATATGTGATATTCCAAAACCAACTTATCTTTATTAATGCCTTTTCCAGCACAATCCACTTCCTACCATGCACACACAGCTGCAGGGGTTTGCGCACATAGTTGTGGACTCTATTAGGCCTCTACACACACAGCTATAGAGCCTCTTCTACTACTACGACCTGAGACTCAGACTCACAAACTTAGATCGAATATTACTTTTAGAAACCCATATGCTTTTTATTCGAAAATATACCTTCTACCTTCAGAGCCTTGCTCTATTTATACATTCCCATGGTCCATGGACCATGGGTAGGCCAACACATTCTAGATTAAATTACAATATTTTAGGGCGGACTACCCTTTGACTTGACTCATTACAATTTGCGCTCTGTGCACTTTGCAAAGCCTTTACAATAACAATACCCAAATTTATGGGCTTTAAGCCCCAAAACCGTTACGCAAGGGATCCATTACTGAATAGGCCCCCAACACAATCATTGTGACTCATCCCGAGTCACTCGTCGGTGCGGCGAGACGCACTGCCAAGGCCTCACAGTGCACCATCCTTGTGAGTCACGTACTACGTTCTGCTGCTCCATCCTTGCCTCTTGCAACATTTCTTCAAGATCCTACTCCATTGCCCCTACTAATTCTCTTAACTGATGATGCTTATTCTTCTCTGCTCGATTAACACAAAGAAACCTCTCATAGGTTTTTAGCTCTAGCTGAGATGCCCAAGGCATGAACTCTTTGTGCAAGAGCAGCAAGCTTGCGATCTTTGGTCCAGTATAATCAATGTCCACTGAAGCTTGTGTTACATTTTTGCAAGAGAGATGTTGCTGTTCGTGAGGTCCCAATCTTCAAGTTTCATCATGGCCACGTGGCCCAGGGATGCACTTTTCAACAAAATTCTGTCTTGTATCCCAAGATTCAACACCTTGCCCCTATCTTGCATAGATCACTTACCAGACCACAGGTTTCGTGGCGACATCTGAACCGGTCCTACTAGCTGGCTGGGGATTTTTGGCACTTCTCCCACTATTGACATTGGACTCGGCGTTGCATTCTTAGCGGTGGACATTACGCTGTCGTGAAGGTCCTGCAGCTCTTTTGGCAATGTCGCAACCATGGGGCTTACTCTCAACTCGTTGAAGTTTGACGAATCCATGCCTATTGGATAGCGCAATAACTTAAGTCTCAAGATGCCACAATTTGTTCGGTGGATGATCAACTGTAATTTAGAGACTTGATGAAATTCAAATTTGACCGTTCCCCCCTTTTCTGGCTCATTAATGCGATACAGGCGGCAGATCAGTTCAAATCCAGTTCTGACTTCATTTCTTAATTGCCCATCGTCCTCTCCTTGTTGCATTAAATTGACCATCTTGTCATGAACAATTTCCTCATTGGCCACTTTCTAGCCTATCCACGTAGCAGCGCAGCTCCTTATGCGCCACTGTGATTCCTGTGATAGACTCGCTCTACACAGAACCCTGTTTTCACGCAGCTTTCCTGCAGACTCGTTTATAGTCCCACACTTTCTCTCAACTACTTGGAGTGCTGAGACTGTGCTTCGGTTGGTTAGTCGGATAACCGACCCACTCATGTAGGGCTTCAGGTGATTTCCATTTAATCTTCCTGGGAAGGGCTCTCCATTAAGCTTGCCGAGCTAGACCGCATCTCCGTTTGTGACCTCTTTGACCACATATGGTCCCAACCAATGCATTCCGAGTTTTCCAGGGAATTTTTCGAGCTTGCTGTCATACATCAATACTAAATCATTTACTTTGAACATGCACAACTTGATATGGCGATCATGCTAAGCTTTCTCCTGTTGTTTCTGTACTTGATGATGGAATCCCACTAAAAACCATTCTTCCTCAAGTTCTTCCAGTTGTGTGAGCCTCTCTTTGAAGGCTTCATAGTCTACCATGCCTGCCATTGCTGCTATCCACAAACTGGGTACAATGTATTCCATTGGCATGAAGGCCTCCGTGCCATAGACTACCGTGAAAGGCGTCTGACTCGTCAATTTCTTGCATGTGGTTCGGTATGCCCATAGCACGGTAGGTATGCGCAAATCCCAATCATTTCACTGCACATTACATACTTTGGTCAACGCAGTTTCCAGAATCTTGTTGAATGCTTCTACTATCCCATTCGCTTGTGTATGGTAGACATAATTTGTTGATGATATACCTAAAATTCCTTAGTGAGTGCGTTGATAGTTTCATTTAGGAAGTGCGTTCCGTGGTCACTCGTTAAAATTTTCAAGCATCCAAACCTTGTCAACACATTATCGAACAAAAATTTCATAGCTGTGGTAGTCGTGCAGTCCTTAATTGGATGTGCTTCCACCCATTAAGTCAAGTACTCGGTCGTGGTGATGATATAGCATACACCTGTCTTCCCTTGAAGTGTGATGGGCCCCACAAAGTCTATCGCCCATTTTTCGAATGGCTACAGTGTCATCTGTGGATTGAGTGGCATTTCATCCCTTCACGATGGTCTCCTGGTTCGTTGACATACGTTGCAGGCCCGACAATATGCTTTCGAATGTTGATGTAGGGTTGGCCACCATAGGCCAACGCGAAGAATCTTCTGTGCCGTCGCCCATCCCGCATAGTGTCCTCCTATAGCCCCTCCATGTGATTCTGTGAGGATATGTTCGCATTCAAATTTAGGTACATATATTCGTCATATTTTGTCATTTCCCATTTTGTAGAGGTGCCCTGCAATAACAGAAAAATCTGCCATGCAGACCACTAATTCTTTCTTCTGCTAGACTAAATATCCCTATGGCGCGGTCCCTGTGGTTAAGAAATGGATTACGACGTGCACTGCATAGAGCTATGCATCAGGTAGTCCTTCCTCCAAATTTGTTGGCTCCTTACCGTTCTCAATTCGTGATAGGTGATCTGGGCTTGCATTTAAGCGTCCCGGCTTGACAATGACTTCAAAGTCATATTATTGAAATAGTAATAGCCATCTACATATGCACCCACCCAACACAGGCTTGTTCACCAGGTATTTCAACGCGGAATGATCCATATACATCTTGAAGTTCCCACCAAGTAGATAGTGGTGGTATTTCTGGAGCACGTATACCATCGCCAATCCTTCTTGCATGAGTACAGCACGCGCGATACATGATGCATCAACATGTACATGAAATTTGATGTCCCATTTTGGGAAAACCAAAATGGGAGCGGATGCCATTTTTTCCTTGAGGATTTCCAGACTTTTCTTACACTCATCATTCCAACAATATGTGGCGTCCTTTTTCAACAACTGTTCCACTGGTGTTGTGATTTGTGCATAACTCTTAACAAACTTCCGATAGTAGCCAGTGTGCCCTAACATGGTGCGGAGTTGTTTGACACTTCGCGGCACTTCCAGATTGAGAATGACAACAATCTTCATAGGGTCCACCATCAGGCCTTGTCTGCAGACCACATGGCCGAGAAAATTTGCAAAGGGGATGAGGCAGGTGCACTTCTTAAGATTCAGCGCAATTTGATGTCATCGGCAAGTATCCAGCATCAACGGTAAGCTTGCTATATGTTTCTTGACTATCCCAAATACAGTCCAATCGTCCAAATAAACCTCCAAAAACTTGTGGATGAATTCCTTGAACACGACCACCACTATGCGTGAAAATATCGTTGGCATGTTCTTCAACCCAAAGGGCATAACAGTGTATTGAAAACAACCCCATTCGGTCGCGAAGGTTGCCTTGCTCCGATCTTCCGGCACGATCTTAATCTGATGGTACCCTAAGAACCCATCCGTGAATGAGTAAGCTTCCTGTCCCCCAACATTTTCCAAGAATTCATTTGTAAATGGTGTCGAGAATGGATCGTGAACATAGTCATCATTAAGTTTTTTAAGGTCCACGCAGATTCGAATTTCACCCTTCTATTTTTTCTCCTGCACTATTGTAGGACTCACCCAGTCGGACTCTTCCACTGGTTCAATAATTTCTACTACAAGCATTTTTTCCAATTCTTCGTAGACCTTTTCCTTATACTTCGCATTCAAACGGTAAGGACGCTGCTTAACTGGCTCCGCATCCAGTTTCAGAGTTATCTTCATCATCCCTAGGTTGCTAAGGATCCCCTTTAACTCCTTGATTTTGGTTGGGAACAAGTCTTGATATTCGCAAAGTAGCTCGATGACCTTATCCACCGTGGCATCATCCCAATAATCCCCGAGCGTCGTGTACTTCGATTCCGCATCTGTACCAATGTTTACCTACTTTGTTTTTAGTGGTATAGTGATGTTGGGGTCCTCGATTACTGGTCCTTGAACTTTGTGACTCCCTTCAGTTTCTGGAATATTAATAGTTCGGGGGTCATCATCATCATCTTCTGCTTGTATGTTGTAACATTCTAGGGCCTCGCTTAACTGAGGTGACCATTCTAGTTGAAATATTTCCCGTGGTTGCTGTGGTATTTTGAAAATGGTGGCTTTAACAGCTTGCAACGCATCGTCAACAATATCCACCCTTAGGTCTTTAAATGAAAATGTTAACAAAAAGCCTTTGCGCAAGATATCCCATTCGTCCGTACCATGACGGAGTTTCATTTCAGTATACCAGTGCCTTGGGTGTTGGGTTGTGTTATATTCTTTCCACATAGTTAACAGGGGGTTTGAGGGGTACCCGTAACCCCACTTTATGGGGTCTGGGGCAGCGCCCCAAAAATTTTGGTTTTGGACCCTATGTTAGGTTGGGCGGACCCACCTATGGTTTTGTGCATGATTTTCGCACATG
>APFE031648994.1:0-26403 GCA_000404065.3 Pinus taeda | reverse complement strand
GTTGCTGGTAAAGGTGGACACTTTGAAGAATACTGCAGATGCATTGACAAAATCTGTGAGCTCTGAGAAGTTCTCTATTGGAAATAATACTGAGAGGGGGGGGGGTGAATTAGTATTATTAAGTTCTTTTAATAAATCTTCTTTATTTACACTTTGAATTATTTTTGCATGTCAGTGCCATAAAATAATGAGCATGAATAAAGAAAATAGATAGTCACACCAAAGAACACCAGATGTAAGGTGGAAACCCAATGTGGGTGAAAACCACCTGCTGCAATATGTCTCTATCTTCCTTCAAATTAGAAGGTTTTGTACTGGTGCAGTCCTTTACCAGTACGCAGGCTGCAACCTGTAGAGAGCGACAACTCTCTCTCGTTTTCCAGTCTCTCCTGGAAGGGAGCTACAACCCCCTACTTCTTTTCTTTCAAGGACCACTTTTCATAAATTTTCAAACTGGATCCATAAACATCAAAAAATCATCAAGTACAAGTAAATCACCCAGTCAACTGCAGTAACCAGATCAACAGTAACAGTAAACTAAACCCAGAACACCTTATCAATAGGAAAAATTCAGCCAACAAAATGTCTTAAGACCAATACGTAGTTTTTTTTTTTTGGTTTGCGTGTGTACGCACTTCACCTTCTGCTACCCTGCGTATACCCGCAGAGACCCTTCAGCCGTACCGCGTACCCACGCACTGTTTATTCAATCACGCTGCGTACTATTACTGTAGGCACGCACCCACAGATAGTCAGATGCTCAGATCTAATCATGCGCTCGAGAGATCACCCTTCATAGATTCGCTTTCAACTTCACTTTTATATAGATCAAGCCTTTTTAAAATAACCCAATATTTCAGATCTTAAGATATTCAATTTTCGAAAGATACGTAGCCAAGTGATCTCCTTTGCTTTATATAGGCAATATATTCCTAAAATCATGGATCAATACCATAGATAACCAATACAAGGGGCCCAAAAACATGGGGCTCAATAATAATAATAATATAAAGCAATACCACGGGGCAAAACCATAGAATCAAGAACGACGGGCTAAATACCACGGGCCAAATATAAGAAAACCCCACGTGAGCGCACTTCTCTGCCTTGAAGTAAGTGAACTGGGGGTACGTACCTTCTGAATGGGTGACCTGTATGTGCGGCCGCAATCCCTTCATGGCGTACCCGCGGGTATGCACCTTTTGAACTATTCTCCTGCGTACTTCTTAATTTCCAACATTTTGAGAGCCTGATCAGTGCATTGCCACTTGAGGGTGTTGCCATCAAGTATATCATCTGTATCATAGAGCCATACCAGAATCATAATGCCAACATTCTCTTGGTGCAGAGAAACAATGGGCGTTTCAGGGCTGGAAAAATGACTAAGCTCTCCTGTGGCCCCTTTTGGAAAGAAAACAACAAGTGGGAGATTGTTGGGTTGTGTTATATTCTTTCCACATAGTTAACAGGGGGTTTGAGGGGTATCCGTAACCCCACTTTATGGGGTCTGGGGCAGCGCCCTGGAAAATTTTGGTTTTGGACCCTATGTTAGGTCGGGCGGACCACCTATGGTTTTGTGCATGATTTTCGCACATGTTTTTTGGACGCGATGGTTTTTGGTCCATGGTTTTGGACGCGATGGTTTTTCGGTCCATGGTATTGGATGCCTCGGCATGTATAAATATGTATTGTAACATTGAAAGGAACATAATGAAAAATCAAGCTGGTAGTCCTGGTTTTGGGATCCAGTGGGAAATCTCTGTGTATATGTGTTATGCTCTCGCATTTTTATTTTTCCTGTGATTTAGAATTCGTATGCAAGTAATTGCTCTACGGGGTTAAAACCTACATTGGGATGACATCTAGGGTATGATAGAATAAGTGTACCCATTCAGTCTAAGGTTCTTCTCCATAGGCCTTTGTCCATTTTGTGAGGTGTGTGCGCGGGTCATCGCGTCCATCGTATTTTCTGGTTATTCATAGATTTGGATTCCCAAACTGTAGCTGCATCATCCTCTTGCAACCACACTAGTTTTCAAAGTCTCCTTGATCTGTTCCCCACCAACGCACAGGTGTTTCCTGCAGCGCCCATTTTAACGCATCAAACCGTTGGTGCTCTGGTACTGCATTCTCAAACTTGTTCAAGAATTCATCCACCATTGTTAATCCATCATATATTGGTAGATGTCGAGCCTGGGCCATTACACAACGTAGTGATTTAGTCATCATATTACAATTTAGCGTTGTTACTTCGCTCAACCAATTGTGCCACCATTCATCTTCTTCATCTGAATCCAAAGGGTAGGAACTTGTGCATTCCCACGAGACCCTTCCATCTGCAATCGGATTTAGCAAATCCTGATGTTGTGCAGTTATCTTGTAGATACAATCCAGCTCATCGTCGCTTCCATCATCGCGCATGGGTTTAGTGTAGCGCTCTCCTTCGGCTGGATCCAGTGGAACTACTACACGTAGGGACTCTTTCTCAAAAATCATTTTCCACTTCTTCAAGTTGATGACTCCATTCATGTCTGTGGCCCAGTCTATCCCTAAAAATGTGGGGTAAGGGTTACTGTCATCCACAATATCTATTACCTCAAAGTTTGTCTATGTGCTCGCACCTTCGATATCCACTGTTACCCCTTGCAATATTCCCATGGGAAATTTTTTTTTCTAGTTCACCATCTGTAATTGAATAGGACACCATTGTAATGTAGGCCTGCCCATGTGTTCCCATGTCTGCTTTGGTAACACATTCGCGTCTGAGCACAGGTCTAGGATGACTTGATCCATCTCATTTTCGCCAATTTGCGCGGTCAACCACTTTTCCCTTTCGGTGTGCAACACATGCTTTCCCAGCTTTCGGACTACATGCGGTTCTCCTGACCCTGCACACCTAGTTATCAACTCCTGTAACCCTTTAATTGCCTTATTGTCGCGTAGGAGCTTCATGCATGTCTCTAAAAAGATAGTAAGAATAGAAGGATCCATTCCTAGCTCTGGTTGGTCCTTACTACCTGAAGTACAGACCTTCGTGAAGCTATTTTTAGCTTCCATAAATGTTTCCCTTGTGGGATCCAAGTCAAACTCATGTTCCTTTGTAGGAGTTTTGTGAACCCACGTATCTTCCTCGGGTTTCTTTCCCTTATCTTCCCCTATGGTCGCACCGCTTCTAAGAACCATGTTTACGTTTGGGTCTTCTTCGCGCGGTTCAGACCTCATCATTTGAATATTCTGCGTCGAAGTAGGCTGTAGCACCCATTTCTTGCACATTTGTGCAATCAATGTTGGGAAATCTACCATTTCATGATCAAACTACTCACAGTACGGACACGATATTCACGTTGGGTTGGTACAATCACGAGCATAGTGCCTTGGTCCTCCGCAATTATAACAGATTAGCTGTTTGTGTCCTCGTTCGGGTCCCATTCCTCCTCGTCCTCGTGCACATCCTTGGAATCCACTGCACGCTATTGCTGTTGTTGGATCCTAACCTTGCACCTCGGTCTGCATCATGTAGACAGGTGTTCGATCCATCAACAATTCATAACTCTGACAGTTTCGCTCATCGTGGCCTACTGATCTACAGAAATTACAAAATAGCTACTGCAGGGCCTGTGTATACTTCTGCAAAAGGTGACAGTTGTTCGTAGTGTGCTTCCCCCCCACTTGACAGATTGCGCACTAGAGTGTGGGTGTTGCACTTGGCCCTACTTGAGCCTTTGGTCTCAACGTCATGGGTCCCCCTCTTGCCAAATAGTTTGCGAATACTAGACAGTGATCCCTATCGTGGCCTTGTCCTTTACATTTTATGCACCATACTTCTTCGCGTGCTTTAGGTTGGGGTGCCCTATCCCACTTCAAACTTTGCATATCCAAGCATAGGTTCTGTAGCTGTGCGTGGATTTGTTGGACTCCCAACCCTGGATCCTAGATCGGTGTTTCATGCTACCTCATTGCTATTTCCAAAGCTTTTTGCATGGGTAGAGAGCTTCTGCTATGATAGCGCCGTACTCAAGTGTGGTATCAAAGATGCCACAAACCATGCTTGGTGCTGTGCATCAGTCAATGTCATATTAGCCTCACGGATTGTACTTTTCAGCCTCTGATCCAGATCCCAAGGGGTTTTTCCTTGAAGCATCGTGATCTCCTTGAATCCTATGATCGACTGTGTCTCTGATTTTGGCCGGCTAAGTTCTCTGTTCAACGCACTCTGGATTTCCGCTATTCTGACGTTCGGGTGATCTTTCGAGTGCTTGATATACCATGTCATCATGCGATCCTGCAGTGCACTTATCAATGTGGCCTTCTTAATGTTATCATCCATAACCCCGTGTGCTTCCCACACTACTCTTACTACAAACCAAAACTAATCTAGATCTTCATTCCCTACTCCTCAGAATACAAGAAGCTTGATCACACTCACCATGCTAAACTGCTGGTTTGGTGGAGGTGGGGTGGTTGAAGAAGGAGGTGAAGTAGGTGAAGTGGGGGATGGCGTAAGTGGAGGTGATAACTGTGGAAAGCGCTGCCTTATCAAACTGACCGCACTCCTTGGCAAAACCCAAGCGCGCTCTTCCTCGCTTGCTCATGGAGGTGAAATTAAAGGATTGTTTCCTAACCCTTCGATACCTTTGTAGACCTTTCTGCTCCGCGTCGTTCCACTCATTAATGTATTCGCATCACCCGTTTTTGACATAACAACATCTTAATCTAGGTATTCAAATATTTTATGTACTTACCTCATAGTCCCTTGAGAAAACTTCTTTCTGCTTTGCTGTAGCTTACAGTCATGTCTATTGCAAATTCAATGATAAACCCTCCTATTATCAGATCCAACTAATGGTCTATGGCCCGTGTGATCTTATCTTCAGATGTTTCTAGCCTGCGCACCAACTTCGGAGTCCACACTATCGGTTGATCGAGCTTGCACCTTCCCTGGCTATCTGCTAGCCTTGCGATCCAATCATACAGCTCTGAAGAGAAGGATGCGAAGAAGATCTCGTGGATTTCCATATATAGGAAGCGATCCACCCACCTCTTCTCGGATATTTGTCGAGTTTTTTCCCTGTAATACGAACTCGTGAAGCTTCTGATCCAACCAATCTTCAATTTCCTTCTTCGTAGGGTTCTAGTGTTCTGACATCAGACATCCCTTAGGTAGATCTTAGTCCTAGCAATGGAACCATTTGTTGGCTTAGTGGGGCCGAACGCAGGTTCAGAAATGTTTAGCCAAACAAATCCCGAAACTATCAGCCCTTTCGGCAATAGTCCATGGAGCATGGACTGAGGTCTCACCTGAGGTAGTATGGGAGGGTGTTGGAACCAAGTTTCCGCACCCTAGGGATGTCTTGCTGAGGTCTGGAAGGTTCACGAATCGATCCCTCGTACTGCACTACTTCCACGCAGCCGTCTGTTCAGAGCAACTACCTTCGCGCGGCTTGGAGGACGAGTGCAAATGCTCTTTACTATGCTTAGTATTATTATAGATCTTGAATTAATTTAAGTAGGCACAATACTTTTAGTTACCATTTAACATAAACAGACATGCGCACAATCATAAACTATAAATTGATGTATAAACAGAAACGTAGAAACATATATGCGATATTCCAAAGCCAACTTATCTTTATATATTCTTTTTCCAGTACAATCCACTTCCTACCCTATGCACACAACTGTGGAATCTACTAGGCTTTTGCGCACATAGCTGTAGTGCCTCTTCTACTACTACGACCTGAGACTCGGATTTACACACTTAGATCGAATATTACTTTTAGAAACCCATACGCTTTTTATCCGAAAAGCTACCTTCTACCTTCAGTGCCTTGCTCTATTTATACATTCCCATGGTCCGCGGACCATGGGTAGGCTGACACATTCTAGATTAAATTACAATATTTTAGGGCAGACTACCCTTTGACTTGACTCATTACAATTTGCGCTTTGCGCACTTCGCGGAGCCTTTACAATACCAATACCAAAATTTCTGGGCTTTAAGCCCCAAAAATGTTACATGGGGGATTCGTTGCCCAACGCTCAAGCTTATCATTGCTTCCTGAGGTGGAGGTCTCAGCGAAGCTCTTCTTAGCTTCCATGAAGGTCTCATGAGCGCGCTCCAAATCAAAATCAACCTCTTTCACCGGGGGTTTGCGAACCCATGCACTGTATTCTGGATGTTTCCCCTTGTCATCTCCCGTCACGATTCCACTTTTGAGTACTATATTTACATTTGGATCTTTCTCGTACAGCTCAGATCTCATCATCTGTAGGTTCTAAGTCGGTGGAGGTAGCAGTGCCCCTTTGTCACATATCCTAGCTATCAGTGTAGGAAAATCTTCCGTTTCATGATAAAAAAACATGCAATACTTGCATGAAGGATGCGTTAGATTAGTGCAATCGTGGGCATAGTGTCTTGGTCCTCCACAATTGTAGAAAATCAACTGTCCTTGACCTCTACCAGGTCCTCCTCTACCTCGGCCTCATCCGCGCCCCTGAAATCCTATTCGCGTCATCCCTGCATTCTGTTCAAGTGGTTGCGTTTCAGCCTAAACCCTGTAGGTAGGAGTTCTATCCATCATCAATTCATAGCTCTTGAAAGTATGCTCATCATGTCCTATTGACCTACAAAAGTTGTAGAATAGCTATTGTGGTGCTTGTACATACTTCTGTAGCAAGTGACAGTTATTTGTGGCATGTTTTCCGGCTACCTGATAGATAGCGCACCATAATGCAGGCCCTGCGCTAGGTCGTGCTTGAGCTTCTAGCCTTAAAGGCATCGGTCCTCCTCCTGAAATGTAATTTGCAAAGAGTGGGTAATGGTCTTTGTCATGGCCCCGACTCTTGCATTTCAAGCACCATAACTCCTCGCGTACCTCTGGCCGAACCGTCCTGTCCTGCTTCAGACTTTACATCTCAAGGCACAGATTCTTCAGCTGCACATGGATCTACTGAACTCCTAGATTAGGATCTTGTATCAGAGTCTCATGTTGTCTCATGGCAATCTCCAAGGCCTCTACCTGAGTTTCTATCTTCTGTTGCGATAACGCACTCCTTAAGTGTGGCAGTAACGAAGCCACAAACCACTCACGATGCTGTCCATCTGTCAAATTCATGTTGGCTTCAGCGTATTGTACATTTTAGCATCTGATCTAGTTCCCAAGGTGTCTCGCCTAGTTGCATCGCAATCTATTTAAATCCCACAATCGATTATGCCTCAGATTCAGGTCTGCTAAATTTCCTATTTAGTGCTGCTTGGATGTCTGCTACTCTAGCATTCAGGTTATCGTTAGAGTACTTAATACCAGGTTAGTGCGCAATCTTACAGAGCACTAACCAATGTCACCTTCTTTATATGATCATTTGTAACACCTTGAGATTCCCATACAGCCCTCACAACGAACCAGAATTGGTCTGGGTCCTCATTTCCCAAGCCTTTGAACAAAGGCAATTTCATTGTATTTACCATACTAAACCATGGTGGAGGTGGAGGTGGTACGAGTGAAGTTGGAGGTGATGGTGGTGGAGTTTGAGGTGGTGTGGGTGGAGGTGGTATTTGTGGGAATCCTTGTCTTATTAACTGAATAGAACTTCATGGAGAAACATTCTATCCCTTCTTCGTCTCTTCGTGGAGGTGAAATCAAGGGGCCATACTCCAGACCCCTTTTTCCTTCTTTCCTGTAAGTTTTTCCACTTCGTGTAGTCCCAAACATCAAGGTAGCTGCTTAACCCATTTTTCGCACAACAACATTTTAATCCAAGTATTCAAATATTTTACGTACCTACCTCGTGGTCCTTTGAAAAAGCGTCACTCCGCCTTGCTATAGCTAACTGAGGTGTTGACTGCAAATTCAGTCGCAAATCCTCCTATGACACAATCAAGCCACTGATCGACAACGTGGGTGATCTTATCCTCCGATGATTCCAACCTCTGCACTAGCTCTAGGGTCCACACAATAGGACTTTCAAGTTTCCACCTTCCTTGGCTATCTACTAGCTTCGCAATCCACTCATATAGCTCAATAGGGAAAGAGCATAAAAGGATCTCGTGGATCTCTGTATACAGTTACCAATCCAACCACTGTTCCTTTGTCAGTCACGGGTTTCTGTTCTCCTGTGTCGTGAATTCGTGGATCTTTCTATTCAACCAGTCTCCAATTTCCTTCTTAGTTGGATTCCAGTGATACGACATCTTACATCTCTTATGCGAATTCCGGTCCTGAAAACAAAACTATTTGTTGGCTTGAGGGGGCTTGAGCTAGGTTCAACGTTATTTAGCCAAACAAATCCCTACAATACTGGTCCTTTCGGCATCAACCCGTGGAGTGCGGACCAAAGTCTCACTTGAAGTAGTATGGGGGGATGCTAGAACCAAGTTTCCGCACCCTGAGATGGTTGTGATGTTGTTTGATCTCCTCTATCCCTGCCTTCGCACAGGTGTTCTCGCTCTAGGGCTTGTAAGACAAACCCCCTATTCTAGCTATCAATACCTTCACAAAAGTATATGATCAACCTTTGTGCAGCCCTAACTTGGGGCTCAGGTACTTTCGTGCTATCAGTGCAAATTCCTTAATTACCCTAAGTGATTTGTTTATTTTGCCAAATACTTAAGTTTATCACCGCATAATGATATAGTTGTAATTGTGTTTAATTATTCAATGTAACTGTATTCATTCGTGCAACAAAGAAGCATAACAAAGTAAATTAATGCACAAAATATCCAAGCCCATCATTAGAACACATACACAGAACTTGTAGAATAACTTATTTTATTAATATCTTCCAAGTGTTACAGACTCTCTTCACCTTGCGCACACAGTTGTAGGGCTCCGCGCACTTAGCTGCAGACTTCTACCCTAGGTCTCTGCGCACTAAGCTACAAGGCCTCTACATACGCTACAACCCAAGACTTAGAATTCTTGCTCTAAAACTATGACTCTCTTACTTCTTCGATCGATGCCTCTAACTACTTATTGCTTAGCTATTTTTATACAATCCGGTAGATCTCTTACAGCTGATTTTACTTTACAAAACTAAGGACAGACTACCCTTTGTGACACATAATACCTTCACGCTCCGTGACCACAAAATGTGGAGCCTTTACAGTAATATTACCAAAACATGGGCTTTTAGCCCCAAAACTACCCTTGGGGGATCCCGCTCCCAACATAGGCCCACATGTTATCAAGTATATTACTGATGGAGGCACAATTTAGTTATCAAAGCTAAATGGAGAAGTTATTAAGGGAAAAGTAAATGGCAGTAGATTGAAGTTGTGTAGGGACAACCTGCCCCTATAGCTTCGCTCTAAAGAAGAAAGGGGAAAAGTCTTAGTGCCACTCGGAGTTGAAAGTGGGAACTGGACTATAAACTACGGTGCTGAGAGCTGCGATGTAGGAAGTTACTTCTCTATAGTCTAAAGTATGTCGAAGTTCGTAGAAGCCGCAACGTAAGATGGGATGTGCGCG
Organism: Pinus taeda; assembly: GCA_000404065.3. Classification (NCBI taxonomy): domain Eukaryota; kingdom Viridiplantae; phylum Streptophyta; class Pinopsida; order Pinales; family Pinaceae; genus Pinus; species Pinus taeda. The sequence continues at coordinate 16,936 of APFE031648994.1, read as the reverse complement.
ACAATGTGGAATGCATTGAAGTTCGCCGGAAAACAAAAATATGACCATTAAAAGGGAAAAATATGCAAAAAGTTGCATTTGTGAGGACATATTGGAAATATCTAAGGACATATATGCAATTAATGATTAAATATGAATGCAATCTAGGCAAAATCAAATCTAATGATGGGATTCGAATTTTATAATTGTTATAAATAGCCACCTCTTGCCAAAATTAAGAACTTTGTTGAATTAAGAGATTGAGTGTTCATAGTGTGAAGAAAATGGATATAATTTTCCCATGAAAATTCCGTCAACTAAAGAATTTGTGTGTATATTCAATGAAAGAGGAATAGAAGGATTCATGGAAGCAACCGTTGTAGCAACTGCTAGGATGCCGAAAACATTAGCTCAAGTACCCACAGTCGCAACTCCCGTAGTAGCATCAACTACAAAACCATCACCACATAAGCAAAGGAGATCCTAGAGAAAGAATCTGACTAAGGAAGTGAGAAGAAAGAAGAAACAAGATAAGAAACCCACTAAACCTCAACAAAAGTCCAAGCCAATCAAAGATAGTGACGAAGAAGTGGAGGAGATATAGGCGGAGGAAAGTGGTGCAATATTTTTATCACCCCTACCACCATACATCCCACTAAGGAAACTAAATGCTAAACTTGTAAAAGAATCAAATGACGCAAAGTATAGCACAATTTATACCGTTGTTTCCAGAAGCAATACCCTTTAAAGGAGAAGTTTTAAGAAAAATTCCATAGCTCAAATTTGCGGATTATGATTTTAACGACAGGAAGAAGTACCCTCAATCACACTAGAACACTATTTGAAGCAGGTACACTACCCAGAACGCAGATTGATGAGGTTGGAACCACAACAATGGGTGAACGGGTTAGCACAGTAAGGATTGCTAAATATGTTGAATGTACCACACTTTGGCAGAAGTGTGGGGAGCACAACGTGTGTGAGACAGTTACTCGTGCTAGTGCACGATGGAAATTTATGCTTGGGGAATAAGATCCACATAGACCCTATGCTGATATGGAGGATCACAATATTTCCATACCAAGGATGGAACCCCACGGAGGAGTTCGTTGTAAAGGATTAGGACCATGCTATAGTGGAATATATGAAGAAAAAGTTTGGGCGAGTCAAAGGAAAAAAGGGTTATGATATAAATTCGATTAGTGACCAAGTAGTTTTCTTTGCGATGCACATATTGGCTGGTAAGATTATGAGGAAATGCTGCGCGAACAAAGTTCCTGCATCGGTGGTGTCATTAGCAACATAGTGTGTCAACGAGGTTTAGTATAACTGGGTCGAATACCTATGAAAGGAGTTCTTGGATGACTGTTGCAAGGTCTAGGAGAAAGGTACAACTTTCCACTATGCTTGGTTGATCTTGATTATTACAATGTTGGCGTGGAGAGAACCAGAGGAGGTCTAGTTCCCTCAAGTGCCTACAGATATCTATGAAGCCACGAGGTATGCTTCACTGTGGTTTACCACCAACTCATCGTGCACACAACAAAGAAAAATATTTTTTGTACTTTATCACATGGATTTACACATGCTAGTGAACCAACATCCTAGACTCTCACCAAGCTTATACGAGCAGTATAACTCTGTGGCAAATTTCAAAGAATATTTTCACAAATTATACATATAGGCATGCAGGGATACAAAGAAGAAATGGCATGCCTTGTCATATATGGTGACTGAAGACAATCTTGTGGCACAGACGCAGAATTGGATCGAAGAATTAATGACTCTGTTGGTGGTAACATGAGATAGTGAGATAGAAGGAGAAGAGGTGGACACTTCGCAACATGGCAAAGCCAGTGGAAAATATAAGGAGTAGGATGAACATGAGTCTAAGGAGGAAGAGCAGCATGATGAAGCCATGAGGTATGATTCTTTGTGGTTTACCACCAACTCATCACGCGCACATGAAAATGAATAGTTTTTGTACTATATCAAATGGATTTACACATGCTAGTGAACCAACATCCTAGACTCTCGCCAAGCTTATATGGGAAGTATAAATCTGTGGTGAAGTTCAAAGAATATTTTCACAAATTATACATATAGGCATGCAGGGATACAAAGAAGAAACGATCCAGGTGGATATTGGTGGCCACCTGCCAAGTCCACCTGGACCCCCACCATTGTCTTTCTTAGCATTTTCAGTTTCCTTAATTGTAGCAAAACTTACTATTTTTAGCAGTTTTTCGGGTCCTGAACTTCCGAAGCCGTTTTGAGGCCCTAAACGACGTTTTTTGGGGAATCCTTGCCCGTTCCAACAATGATAGTGCTCGAATAGATCTTTCTAATGAGCTATTGTACGCGTCAAACGGAGATCATATGCTAAAGTTACGACCACGGGAAGTTGATGTACCAACTTACCCCCAAACGGGGCCCACAGTTTGGCGTTTCATCTCCTAGGGTTAGGTTTTGGAATGTTAAGGGTTTTTCATTGTTCTCAACAATAAATAGGCCTTCGAGCCTCATTGTAACACAGTTCAGAGGCATGTAGCCATCACATCTCTTCTCAGAGATAAGCTACCATCGCCCTAGCTAGTTTATTTCCACTTATGATTGTAAGCAAGTTTCAGTATTTTCCATTAATGAAATGAAGTATTATTTCCGCTGCATCTTTGTGTTTATGGTTATCTCTGTAATTTGTTGCGTTCCTGTTTAAATCCAGATCATATGAAAAGACACGCAATATATGTTTATGATTATAAAATATCAGTGATAAACTTATTAAATGAGTTATTGAAAAATGTGATAAAATGGGATCTCAACATCTCCCCCACACCAATGCATTTTCAGGTCCTCATGCAAAAGAAAGGCATCCTCAAAATTCCTTTAACATTTGCCAAAATGTTCAAACTGTCCCCTGCCTTCTTTCCCATTTCAATCTATTATTCACTCTAATATTTCCAATCTGCGAGGGCTCTGTAGCATCTCAGCCTCTTAGTATCCCCAAGAAAAGCTCCCATATATGCTTGAAACATTTTCCGACAACGCTAGTTTTACATACTCGAAGCCTTCATCACTTCCATCTAACTTTTGCTTCAGAAATTGTTGAGCCAAATTCCTAATGACTCCAAGGAGCCTACCTTCAATTGGATAACCTCTATATTGCATGATTCTTTTATCTCCATCTATATAAGTTATTAGTAATCAAATAGGAGTGATGTTCAACTATCCTGAATCATAAAGCTTTATATACTTCAAAAGTTTCTCCTTTCTAAGTGTTGATTGAAGAATGAAAAGCACACAACTTCATAACCATCTCAAAGAAATCATCTCTATCTTCTAATATTTACATATTTTACAGAACAATGATTAACAAAATGTGATCAAATGTTGATTCTCAATAGGAAACTCCTAAATTTACTATACCAGATCATTACCTCAGTTTTAAGTCTCATAACAAACTATTTTCTTATATACTATATCACATGGAACCTACACATCATATGATTCACAATATTGTCATGGAAAACATTATCAACAATCATATCTAGCACATGCTCCTCATAATGTTTGAGGATTTTGTGAATCCACTTTAAGAAAAGGAGCTTTTCCTTGGCATCTGTAGCTAAATGAATGGGCAACCCATTCTCTAACAAGTTACATAACAAAAACTTGGATCTACCTTGAAACAATGTTATAACAAAGAAAAAGATAGTTATGAAAAGAATATCATAACTAAATTCCTTAGTCAGAGAATCATATATCCGAGATGGCACAATGCTTCTATACATAACTCTACTCTTTGTGGCTATAATATTATCAAATAAACAAGGAAGATAATTGCTTGCCTCATAATAACAATTTGCAACTCTAAGCTGTGAGCAAAATACCAACATTAAGTATGCATAATAGTTTTTTCATGTTTTGGCAACCACATGATAACATTTTCTTACCATAAATCAAACCTTACTCATAATATCTCTTAAACAACATTTTATAAGTTGCACCCTTCTCTTGACACCTTACAAACATCCCATAATAAAAATATTAAATTAAAACTTCGCACATGGTTGAAGGAAATAGTTTTAGGACGTCATCAAAATAACTTTGATTGTGTTGTTATTTTCCCATATCGGAAGAGCCAACAACTTCCAGGGGATTCCTTCAACTTGACCTCATATCTATCTGTTACGCTACAAATGAGTCTATATTACATTGTTTCCAGGCGAAAACAATCAAAAGATGTCCAAGTAGCTATAAGTTTCAACAAAATGTAGAGGAAACAAAACGCTTGGATCATGGCTCCCATTCAAAGAACCAAAGTGGCTTTATTGTATCAAACATCATCTAAAACATATCATTTAAATGAACTGGGTAATCAAATTACAAATATCTGAAATATCAAGAAGAAGTTTAGTCAACCAAATAAAAAATGATTGTGCAACGGCTCCTCTTTTTCAACACATCAACAGATGTTAATATCCTCAAACAGTAGGTTCAATTAAGTTTTTTTAGTAGCTCGTGGTTTAATAAGGATGAGGTATTGTAATCATGGTGATTTATCACCACAATTGTCGAGCTTTGCACGTGGGTTGAACTCTAATGCTTCCTCTATTCAGAATAGTAACATAACCCCGCAATTCAGTGCATTGGAACCGTAGGGTATATTGAATTTTTCCATTCATTTCAAATTTGGTGCACATTAGAGTGATAGATTAACCTAGGACACCCATCCTTCAACCTCAACCTCAAACTGTCCTTCCTTCACAATCTTCTCCTTGCAGGACAAAAAAATCACATTGTGTTTCTGCAAAATGTTGCTAGGATCCCCACACAAGATTGTTAAAATATAAAGAGTTTAGGGAGCAAGATTATGGCACTCAAGCATAAGCTCTACAACATTTTTTTAGCGTCCACACAAGATCGATGATCAATTATTGACTGTAAGAAAACTTTGGTTTTGTCTAGGTGTTGCAACACCGTAGATGCTTGCTATTTTGATAATAAGAGTAGCCCATCACTAATAATAGTTGTTTCACTAACTTTTTCAAGTAAATGAAATTCACTGCAAGTATTTCCAACTTTTATTAGTAATATATGGGAATCAAATTTTAATGCAAAAGCACTTGCAAATTTTAAGAAAAGGAGTTGCCAATTTTCTATGAAAGAAAAATCCAATTTGAAGCATAGAGTTGTCAATTACATGTATTTTCACTAGTGGGAACCGTGAGTGAATATTTTTTGCCTTTGAAATATTAGTCTCACTAATACTAGGATTATAAGCAAAGCCTAGAAAATTCCAAGACTTGTCAAGTGCGTAAGGTTGTAAAAGGTGATTAACCCAAGTTGCAAGCTGCCCAACTTTCCCATTTGTCTGTCCTTGTTCAAATTTTTCCACCTAAGGCGGATCCATTTCAAATCATATTTTTTTTTCCATTCTTGTAAGTCAAATATATTCATGCAATATACCCATGCACACAAGTCCTATGCTAGACAAGTCCTTCTACACTACAACACCATCATCAATAAAGGATCTTATTGAGCTTTAGGAAGACCTCTAGCAAGACCTTGAGCTTTAGGAAGACTTTGGATACTTCAAGTTAGTAGATTATCCATATGTGCTCATATATCGTGATTTGAAATAATACTCTTCTTAATGGTTGTAAGATTATTTTACTCTTCCACGTTTAATTTCCTAGTAGTTTTATTATTATTATTATTTTATTTTGAACATTAGAAGATGCTATAGTAAAAGGCCCCTCAAATATATTTCTAAATGGAGAGGATGTGGTGTGATATCTACTTGCTTCCTATGCATATTATTTTAATGTGATATCTACTTGCTTCCTATGCATATAATTTTAATGCTTCGTTAGAAAAATCAAGCTCCATTGCATCATCATATTTTCCAAGCTCAACATATGCTACCTCAAGCCTTTTGTGACTCTTGAATCATGAACTACTAATGCAATTGCCCTGTTAGGGTTGTCACATTCATAACTTGGGTCTATTCAGAGAATTAGGAGTATAATATGTATAAAATGATTGATAGAGAATAGTTAAGATAGTAAAGATGCTATAGCAGTGACAAGTGAAATCAAGTTGTTAGATTGATAAAATAACAAATATACAAGAAGATGTAAATAAATTCCCTTAATCTATAGTAAATTAGAATGATCAAAGGTGTTTTGCCTCAAAATTGTTTAGCTTCTAGTACACACTGAGATGATTGTTATATCTGAGCATATTGAGATTGTAAAGACCATCAAATTTGGATTGGTTGGAGACAAAAATATTTGAAACCAGTGTTATACTTGAAGAGAATTGGGGTTGATGGAGTGAATGATGATGTTGGTAGACATTTGTTGTTGTTCCTTGAATTGAAAAGAGTGAAACTTTACTTGTATACATGCTTAAAAATTCCAAAGGACTATGAGATGATGTTGGAGATTCGATCCTTCTTTATTGGGACATTACTACAAACTAATGTTAGAATTACAAACCAAAGAGTCTTCATCATAAACCCATATTTTTAGCATAATTTTGTATATGTGAATAAATTCGTTGAATTCAAACATAGAAATAAATCATTGGACTACCAACCATTAATGGATGTCATTAACCAATCCAAGACAATTCACCATTAATGTCAAAAAGTGTCAAGGTGTGAGAGTGCATTCCAATAGGTACGAGAAGATGTGTTGAAGTCGAGACACCCGTAAGATGTGGAAATTAAGAGACATTAAGGTATTCCCTTCTATTGATGTATGCAGACTCCAAGACACTCAAAATATCATTGATCTTGGTCTCAGATAGGGTGTTGAAGTTGAAGGGATAAGATTTGTTGGAAGGTGGGCCTTGAGGAATCCCACATCAGCAAAATTGAGCATAAAACCAAAATTATTTGAAGAACCATTGATACCGACATGAACTTATAGAATTTATTGTGAATCTTTCCCATTATTTCCCTATTTTTCAAGCAAGACTCATGTCTAGTTGCGCCAGTTGCTTGGTTTTCACATCTAACTTATTTTTATATTTAATATTTTACTCATTTATTTATCACACTATCCTATCCTACTTTGTAAAATAACATTCTCCTTCAAGTGTAGTATTATTTCCAATGAAGCCATGTGTGTAACTAGATAACAAATATACTCATACTTGGGTTTGAGAAAAATGCTTTAATGTATACCACAGTATAAGAGACTAACTACTTAATATGTTATGATAAGAAGATTTGTTGAAGAAGAGAGTGGTTCCTTGGCCTAATGGTTGTCTAGAACCAATTTTCAATTTAATCATGATGTTATTGGCTCTTTTTCTCATTTAGTCCACTCTATATCTCCTCCTCTACCATGTAATGCAAATATTCTATTGTTGAATGGTTGACCTCTTAGGTGAATGATGGATCTAATGATACACATGTCAAGAACTCCTCAATCTTAGCTTTTAATGGTTTTTTCCATCAAATTCAATCCATGATTATTTGTTCTCCTTAGTAGATTGGCAACAATGATTAGTGAAGGCTTCTAGATCTTCTAGTAGAGGTGGATCATGGATCTTTTATTCTTCTATCACTTCTTGAGAAGGAGATATGTTCTCAAATGCTTCAAAGATTTTCTCTTCTTTATATCCAAAGAGTTTTCCTATTGATGGTAGGAGTTTAGAAAGTATCTGGAGAAATATTCTTCAAACTCTTGATCAATCCCGAGTTATTCTTATTGGTTGTTGATTCATGTCTAGCATTAGTACATGGGGGGCTCTTACAACGCCCTGAAAGTAGTAATTTTTTAAAAAGAAGAAATGAAATATGCTAAAATAAAACAATTTCAAAGAAATAATTTTCATCCACTTGAACTCCATCACACTACTAAGATTTTTTGTCACCAATATTCTATTCATCACGAGTTAGCTTCTTCCTTTCTATGAATGAAATAAAAAAAGAAAACATGCATAAAAACACATAAAAAAACACGATGAGGCTTTGTAGAAACCCCTACCACATTGGATGAATCATGATTAAACAATTTTCATAGGGCGTCTTTGCATCTTACCATTTATCCTCCCATATGTCAATAAGAAAATAACTAAGCTACCAATGCTCTAATCCCCTTTTAGCACCTCCTTGACAATGATGCCAAAATTTTTGCGAAAATATATATGTTTATATTTCCAACATTAAATTATTGAACCAAGATAAAAAACATAGAGATGCAATCACCATAAATGTAGGATTAAAGCCCTAATCTAATGTAATGTTGACAACTACTAAGCAATTGAGTTTAACAACCAAATAACATGTGTGTATAAAGAAACAAAAATATAAAATGTTGATAAACATGTTGGGACTAAAATCCATTTGTCCATTCCTTGTCTCAAACCCCCTGTCATAGCCCTAGTGTACAATCTTTCACTTTTGTGAGATAGCGTTCATGCACTCAATATTAGGTTTCGTTTGAAATTAAAAGGATTATAGTTCTAGTTTTTAGTTCCTCAAAACCAAATATTGGAAATTGAAATACAAGGAATCAACATATAAGGCAATGTAAGGGAAATTAAAACAAGTAAAGCAATTTGATAGTAACTCATACTAAACTCAACAAACTAATCCACTTACATTAGAAATTGAAAGTATTGAAAACTAAGTATAGACTAAGCAAAAATATAAAACATACTTATAACTTAATTAACAAAGTAAAAGGAAAGCATCACCTAGAGTTGAGGGGTCCTTCCCATCCTGACTAACGCTTCCAAGAGAAATTAGATAAGGCTATAATCATGCACCAAAACTTATAAATCGAGCAACATTCATTGATGAAGAATCAACTTGTTTAGAATAAGGTAGCACACATTCTTGCTTCCACAAATGAAACTTTTATTCAGTAACCATTTCCCAAGAACGTTACATAATGAATGATCTGCAACCCCACCTTTGTTCTACATATAAATATTTCTACAGGAGAAGGATGGATCAGAACCAATCCCTCGATCTCAAATTTTCCTACATAAGAGATAAAAACAAAATAACTTCTGAGAAAAATTGGATCTCTTACTTCCCAAAAATACAAATACATCCCAAAAAATCATTTTTATACTTTGTAAATGGCTAGGATTTTTTCCTCCTGCTATCTTGATGGTTGATTCGGCATTTTCCTAAAATTTGGGCATTGTTTGTAAATAAGGGAGAATTTGTGCATTTTGGGAAGATGGGCATTAAAGAACCAAGGTAAACTCTCAAACCATGTTCTGAAATTTTAATATTCATCGTAATTGCATCATAAATTGTGCTTGAAGTTTATTGTCTGGAGAATTTTACTTGTATTGTTGTTTTAGGGATGGAGCTCCACACATGCAACCTCGGTGCAATTTGGGTTCCATAGAATTACTTTGAAACCTCAACCTTCAAAACCCATGTGGTGGAATTTATTTTAGAATGGTGAAAATATCCTAACCATTATTGGATGTTGGAAGTGAATTGTTGGTACAGGTACTAGGCTAATCAACTCATCACTAGAAAACTCAATTTCTAATTCATTTAACTCATTAGAGACTTAGGAATAAATTTAAAAAAAAAAAAAAAACAACTTTGACCTCAAAACGCATGTCAAAGTGTTTTGGTTCAAAGGGGTGAAAAGGTATGATAAGACATAAAATATATGGTTATGATTATAGGATGTGAGTGGTAAAAGGGTTAAATGAAGTGTTGAAAAGTATGAAAAAATGGGAGCTCAACAATAGGCATTTAAAGAAGCAACATCCTCGCAACAAAAAGCAAAATAAGGGTCCCAAATCCACACATTCATCCTTTGCTCCTAATGGTGATAGAGGAAAAAAATCAAAGAGTATGAAGACTAACACACATTGCAATTATTGTGAAAAACATGGATATGAGAAGTCTAAATGTTTTCAAAATATGGAAGCCTTGGGAGCAACAAGGAAGAATCACAACATCAATCTTGATTCTTCTTCCAAAACTTCTTCTCATGGATATACACTTTCTGCTTTTGGTTTCTCCTTCAATATAATATCTACTTCTTCTTCTAATGAGTGGCTTATTGATTTAGGAGCACCTTATCATATGGATATGAATAAAGCCATTTTTTATTCTCTTAATGTTTGTAACACCAAAAAAATATATGTTCATGATGATAGATATATTAGTGTTGTAGGGTATGCAAAAATTTAAGTAGATAATGGTCATTTCAATGATGTGTCATGTGTTCCAAGTTTTTCCTACAACCTTCTATTAGTATATAGATCACTCATTTGGGTGAAGGTAAAATAGTAAAGGTTGCACTTCACTAAGTTGTAATTAAGGATTTAAAATATCCTAAGCATGCCCTTTCCACTGGAATAGTTGATGATATTACTTGACTGTATAAGTTTGACAACTTTAGGTCATCACCTTTTTCCTTTGTTATTATTGCTCATAGTGATAACTTCAACAAACTATGTAATGAGAAATGTGGTCATCTAAACTACCACTCACTACAACAACTATTTAATCAAAATATGGTGACTTGTATTCCTCTCATTTCTTGTATAGACGGTGATTGTGTTGGTTTTGTTCTTGACAAACATCATTAGGAAAAATTTGACAAGTGTGCCTTTTGGCACGCCTCAACCTGTTTGCAGCCTGTTCATAATGATTTGTGTGGTCCACTCTCTTCTCCTTCTTTCTCTAGTTTCAAGTACTTCTTAACCTTCATTCATGACTCTCTAAATGTATTTGGGATTATTTCTTGAAACATAAGAGTAAAAGTTTTGACTTGTTCTTGGCCTACAATGCCCTCGTAGAAAAAGAAAATATGGACATCAACTGCAACAGTTAAGAATAGATAATGGAAGTGAACATGTAAACAATAAATTCACAACTTATTGCACTACATAGGGCATTCAAATGCAACATATTGGTCCATATACACCACATCAAAATGGTGTTTCTAAAAGAAAGAATCATACATTAAAGGAAACAGCTAGTTGTATGATTCAAGCCAAGGGATTAAGAAGAAGTCACTTCATTATTGGGTGAAAGTAATCAACTATGAAAATTTCATAGTAAATTACATTCCCATAGATGATTTATGCAATATAACATTGGAAGAAGCATGGACTCACATTTCCCTTGAAAAAAAGGAAAGGTTTACAACCTAAAAGTCAGAAGTGTATTTTTTTGGAGATTTTGAAAATGTAATAGGTTATTCACTTCTTCAATCTCACTCCAATGAAATAATTATTAGAAGAGATGTTAAATTTGATGGAAATATTTTAGCTTGTGAGCCTAATTCAATGGTTTCTCCCTTTTTATCCTACAAACCATCTTCGTCATTTGTGCCACCTTCTCTTCCTATTTTGGTTTCTTCTTCAAATGATGATAGTAAGGATGAAAAACCACCTCTTCCTACTCATATTCCTTCAGATGATTCCATTGAACCTAAACCTACACCAACATCACAGCTTCCCAAATTGGTCCATTCAACATATGAAACAACTAGTGACCTTGCAAGCGATTCTACAAATCAATTTCGTACTCATTAATAGTTCTAACAAGCCTCCTCTCTTATAGTTAGAGTTTTAGAGACTTGCAAACTGGAAACATTTACAAAATATTTAGGCCATCCAAATTAGGAAAAAACAATGGATGAAGAATATCATTCCTTGTTGGTGAACAATACTTGGGAACCTGTACCTATTCCAAAAGGAAGAAATATTGTAATATGTAAATGGGTATATAGAACTAATTATGCATCAAATGAAATTGTAGAAAGACATAAGGCCTGATTATTTGTTAAAGGGTTATATCAGGGAAAATTTTAAGAACCCCCCCTAAATTTACATGTATAATAAATGGGCGAATCTCCATGGTATATAGGAAAAATGGAAGGCGATTTTATCAATAATATGATATGTATATATAATTTTTTGGCGAATCTCTCACCAGGCATGGCGAATATTTTACTCAATTATAAAATCTTATGTTTATTGAATACACAAATGAAATCATTGCATTTCTTTAAAATATCTTTTGAAATCAAAATTACCGAAATTACATATCGATAATTTAGTGGGTGTAAGATAAAATTCACCAGTGCCATTCACAGAAAGCATGAGAAAAAACCTAATACTATATATAAAACCAAGAAAAATTCAAATTCATCACTTCTAGAGACCTCATAACCACCCTGCCAATACACAAGTATGTTCCTGTTTGCAATTGGGAAAATTCCCAAATTACAATCTGTTTACTCCACTTCTAGGGACCTCGTAACCACCCCAATACACAAGTATGTTCACGTTTGCAATTAGAAAAAATACCCAAATTACAATCTGTTTACTCCAGCATATGTTGGAAAGTTATAGAAGGATGACTAGTGCAATCAATCCATTCCTTTTAGCCCTGGATTTGTTTCAGTTTAAAACAGAAGTATACAAATATACTTGTCCAATGTCTATTCTTTAACCATTCACCTTAAGATGTTTTTACAATATAATTTCCTAAGTCTATTTAATATCTTCATTATCATAAAAACCAACCTATATCCATCTTAACTTCACATCTATGACTCTTAGGGGGATGAAATCTATTTATCCCTCTGAGCACTTGGTAGAGCCAGAATTAAGATGGATCTAAGATAGAATTTCCCCTTTAAATAGTCTATGCTCACATGAATACCATGGGTCAATACCATGGGTTATCATAAACCTGGAGCTTAAAAATTGCTATTAGTAATTTATAAAAATTAATAAAATTAATAGTTGATTTTTATTTTGTTTTTTATTTTAACCAAGCTAAAATGTTTAACATACATTAAATTACAACATCCATTTTTACTCTTGATCCACCAAGCCCAGAGAGGGATCAAATATTTTTTCACTCTATGCTAGTTTGCATATCACGATATTTGATCTCTCTCATGGCTTAGTAGATCCGGAGTAAAGATGGATCTATGCTGGTTTAATTCCCCCATTTAAATAGGATACATTCCATGTGAATACCATGGGTCAATACTATGTGCCATTTTTGTTTTTATTAATACTAATATTAGGGTTAATAATGCTTTTTTTCATGGTATTAATAATAATCCGGCCCATGGTATTTGGCCCATAGTATTTTGCCCATAGGTTTCACCTAAATATAACGCATTTTTTGAATGTTCATAAATATAAGGTGACTTATGGAGTAAATATAAAAAAATGTTTTATTTGTTTACCATACCTCTCGTTTATTTATATTTTTATTAATTTACCATACCTCTTTTATAAATATGGTATTTGGCCCATAGGATTCACTTAAATAAAACCTATTCATGAAAATGGGTGAATAGAAGGTTGTAACTCCTAATTTCAAGGGCTAAATTTACCTTTTTTACCCTCTCCCTTAAAATAAGGTGGGCTATTTGAGGTCATTTGTAAAAATGTACTATGATACAAAATATTCGCCCACTAAAAATTTAAAACCCCTTAACCCCTAGGTTATATCCAATTGAAGTAATTGACTATAGTGAAACATTTTCCCCTTCCAAAATTAATTTATCTGGCTTGTTTTAGCCCTTACTACCCCACGTGGATGCGAGGACCTTATAATGGATGTTAAATCACCTCCTTGCATGGGGATATACAAGAAGAAATAAACATTATACAACCTCCTAGCTATGTTCAGAGTGAGTCTAACATTGTTTTCCACCTTAAGAAATTTCTTTATGGTATTAAACAAGTTCCTCGAGCTTGGTATGTAAAAATGGATATCTTTCTTCTTGAAATTGACTTCTCTATATGCCATTATGACCATAATTACTATACGAAAGTAAAAGTCCATATCATAATGCTTATTATGAATGTTGATGACCTTATCCTTGCTAGTAGTGACCCTAAACATTTAACCCGTGTGAACTTAAGCCTTAAGAAGAAGTTTGAAATGAAAAACTTAGGATATTTGTAATATTTCCTTGGAATCCAAGTATTTCAAACTGAAGGAATTTCTTTCTCCCAATATATGTATGCATGTGACCTTCTTCACTATTTTCACATGAAATATTGTAAACCAACCTCTTCTCCATTTGAGACTAGATTCAAACTTATTTCCACTTGTGCTACACCAAAATTTGATGCCACTTTGTACTGTTAGTTAGTTGATAGCCTCTTATATTGACTCATACTTATCCTAATATTCCCTTTGTTGTTGGTATTGTTTTTCGGTATATGAAAACACCACATAAAGGTCATTGGAAAGTAGCAAAAAGGACACCTTGATATATTTGGGGTATATTTAAGTTTTGGATACATTAAAGTTCATGGGGGGATGCGTTGTTGGTTGGTTTCATTGATTCAGATTGGTATAGCAACCTTGATGATTGAAATTATACTAGAGGTTATGGACTTATCATTTGGGCTTGTAAAAAGATGTAGGAAATTGCTCTTTCTTCAATAGAACTAGAACACATTGTAATGGTTAATGTAAGTTAAGAAGCCTTGTGGTGTTAACATATCCTTTTAGAGTTTGAATTCTAGAAGAAAAATTTGACCATCCTTTGGTGTAACAATTAGAGTTCCATCAAGCTCACCAAAGATATAGTTTAGTATCAACACATCAAACACATTGAGCTACAAATACACTTCATAATCAAGCTCATTCATGATCAAGTTATTGAAGTGATATTTTTCCTACAAATGATCACGTTTCTCACAAAGTCTCTTACAAAAATAAAATTTATAAACTTTGATCTATGTTAGGAATTTAAGAAATTGTCATTAAGGGGGGGTAGGCTCTAATGCCTCTTTCCTTCTTCTATTGTGTCACCTTTGTAAATCCTTTAATCTCATCCCAAATTTCTCCTTAAAAGGGGATGCTAGGATATTCAGACACTTTGAAGTTAAGTAATTTCAACTTCATCTAATGTGTTTATTAGATAAAGATGTGATTTGTAGTGTGATTCTTAGTGTGTTTCTTTAGTACACGTTAGTTGCATTATAATTCGATGGTCATGATACTCATAATTTGAAATATTTTGAATCATACTCACCTCCTCTATCTCATCATAACTCTTTGCTCTAATGACCGCTTTGCTTCTTTTCCATTGCCTTGAATTCTTAAACCTTGTCAAAGTTTTGAGACTTCTTTGTAACATATCCAGTGCATTAATTCTCGATTAAGGATACATGTATCAAATGTTATAGGGAAATTGAATTTTGCAATGTATTTTTGTTTGTGAAGCATGTAGGGTATAAGTCCCTCATTTACAGATCAAGTAGCCACTTCTCATTTCTAACATGATACCCAAGGTAAATGAGATTACAATAATATATTTATTAATGAATCAATACATAGCTTAAGGAAATTAAACCTAAATAGGAATAATAACACTCTTCCAACAATATATTTATTAAGAGGTCATCATGTCACTTGAAGGAATTTAACTTAATGGAAGGAATAACACTCGTCTCATAACCATGGGAACTAATGACAATTAACAATATATAATAAACATGCATTTGAAAAATTATTAAGTTGATTTGTAATTCCAAAAAAGTAGCTCATTATTGAAGTATATAACAAAGTTCTACGAATAGAAGCATCAAATGATTAAAGTACTTATGCACCCCTCAAGCGCATTAAATATTATATATTGTTTGCCCATCTTTAAGAAGTATGATTAAAGTACTTGTGCACCCCTCAAGCGCATTAAATGCTATATATTGTTTGCCCATCTTTAAGAAGTTTGATGGTGCATCTGCAAACTAAACAATTTATTTTACTTTTGATTTTCCATTTGCACACCAATCAACTCATTTTACTTTTGATTATGCACATGCACAATAATCAATTTATTTTACATTTCATGATGCACATCACACTAATGGATTTATATATTACTTTTTATGAGCCATGCACCTATTGAATTATTTTTACTTTTCATAATGTACTGCACACTAATAATTTATTTTCTTTTCTATCTGTCCGAGTAAGAATTTCAAACAATTCATATTTTCAATACATAATCTTAATGAAATCTCTAGTCATGTTTATATGTGGGTTAAAAATATAATTATTTATTATTATGTAGTTTTAATGAGAGAGATTCACATATATATTAATATATTAAATAATATATATAAATTATTAAATGAAAAATACAATTTATAAAATAAAAATATCATAAATATATTATTAAATAAATTTATTCTAAATGACTTAAATTAATTAAATTTTATGGACCTTTGAACATATGCGATTAAAGTTCCATAGATGTTGACTAAATGCACTCTTAAAGAACTCTTTAATGTCCAATTCTATCAAACGCAAGAATAAGTAAAAAAAAATGACATTGACATTTATTTTAACAAACTTAAAGATAATATTATATAAATCAATGTTAATCTATATTAATATTAATAAAGATATTTATACCACCATTTTGTATTAGTTTATACATATTATTTAAAATAAACACATACATTCCTTTACTTAAACACCTTTCGTAATGATAAAGATAATATTTCATTGAACATGAACCTACACCAATATCACAACTTCTCAAATTGGTCCATTCAACACATGAAACAACTTGTGACCTTGCAAGTGATCCTACAAATCAATGTCGTACACATTCATAGTTCTAGCAAGCCTCTTCTCTTATGGTTAGAGTTTCAGAGACTCGCAATCTGGAAACATTTACAAAAGATTTAGGCCATTCAAATTTGGAAACAACAATGGACGAAGAATATCATTTCTTGTTGGTGAACAATATTTGGGAACTTGTACCTATTCCAAAAGGAATAAAAATTGTAATATGTAAATGGGTATATAGAACTAATTATGCATCAACTGGAAGTCTAGAAATATATAAGGCCCAATTAGTTGCTTAAGGGTTATATCAAGTTGAAGGAATTGACTACATTGAAACATTTTCCCCTATTTCCAAAATTAATTATATCTGCTTTGTTCTAGCCCTTGCTA